>PVIR01005882.1:0-69474 GCA_004026965.1 Petromus typicus
CGCAAGGGCCCGGGTTCGATTCCCCGGTAACCACATAACAATACTGGGTGTGGAGACCCACACCCAGCAGCAACCAGTACCACATACCACAGTGCCGGGCGTGGTGGCTCACGCCTGTAATCCCAGCACTCGGGAGGCAGAGGCAGGAGGATTGTGATGTGAATTTGAGGCCGAGCTCAGGGCCAGCCTGAACCACAAAGTGAAACCCTGTCTCAAAAAACCTAAAAAAAAAAAAAAATCAAAGAAAATAATTTGAATGTAATAATTGATATAGAAGAACAATATTTTCAATAAAGCAACCTAAATTATCTAAAATTTTTTTTGTATTTTTCATTTTTGAATTTAAATTTCATAGTTTTCACCATTAAATACTTTGATTCATTCTCATCTTGTTTCAGTTCTGAGTTTCCTTTCCATTTATCTTATTTTATTAAATGAAAGTGACCTCATATTTGCTATTTTTAGCATTCTGTAGTAGAAGAGAATATGAGAAGTCAACTTCCCTTTTCTAAAATAAATCCTCCCCTCCAAATTTCCCCTTTCTAAAATAAATCCCCCCTCATATTTTATCTATTTTAACTGGCTTGCTTAAAGGAGCCAGTTTTTGGTGGGGTGATTTTTCCATACTCATTTAAATGAAACCCATCTTTACCCATTCACAAGAACCTATCAAGCATTAGAATAATCAAATGGCAAGGCAAAGAGAGGCTGGGAAAGTGTTTGGAAAGGTCCAATTTATAATTTCACAAACATTAATATCATTTGTGTAATATTTCATTAACATTTATTAGGAGAAGATACAAGCTGTAGTATCACTAGGCCCATTAGAAATGGAGCAGTTGACTCTTCAGGTGTGTATCCTTGCAAACAGGTAAAAATAGGTACAGGTCTGAGTGTGCGTAGGGCTGTTTTATCCTCCTGAGTGGGAATGACATATGCACTTCACAAGCGTGAGAAATTTAAGAGACTTTCTTTTTGTCTGTATTGCTCCATGCAGACTTTCCATCCTTTAAATTATGACTTGGATGTGGCTGTCTCTGGGGATAGGTCTTACTACAATTTTGTCTTTCTTTGCCTTCTATCATCCCTTGTCCTTCTTTGTTCGATATAATTTTTATGCACTTATAATTTGCTAAGCATTTGGCTACTGTTTTTGCTAGTTTTCTCACTTAATTCCCTCAGTAACTTTAAAAGCATGAATGTTAAACGCTATTGAAAGGTAATTAAATGCGGACTTAAGAGAGACATGTAATGGTCCAAGAAAGTGATGGAATCAGAATTCCCTCTCGTGTAGTGTTCTTTATTCTCCCCCACTGTGCAGAGAGTCATCGACTTAATATCAGCATTTATTCTGCTTTTAGGATCTGGCCACACATTCTGTTACTTATGTTTACTAAATCTTTTAACAACTCCGTACAGTATCATTAATCTCGGTAGAAAGGCAGAGAAAACAGCAGACTAAAGTACCTTGTCCGAGGTCACACAGCTGATAAATGGGCTTGTTATAGTTTAAGTCAGAGAGCTAGGGTCTGGAGCCCTGCTTTGTAAGTATCCTTCTAAACTGCCATTCCTCTGTGTGCATGTGTGTGTCTATGTGTCTACCTATCTGTTTGCATACAGGCATATGTATGTGACTCCATAGTTACAGTATAAGCACTTTAATAAGGAACTCTGTCTTTGAAAAAACATAGATAACATTGTATCTCAGAATTTTCAAAACAGAACTTCTGTTAGCATAATATAATTTGATGCTATTAAAAAAATTAATCACACAGTCCCCAAAGGATGTAATGATAGTATTGTGTGGTAGTGATAATGCCAGATGAATTTGCTTCCAGTAAAATCAGTGCTAAAATATTTACTAAATATTCTCTAAGAGTTGTTTAATAAGTTTATATCAAACTGTACAGTGACAGAAAGTTTGAGATGTTGCCCTCTAGAAAGGGAAAGAAATGAAGTAGCTCTTTAGCTATTTGGACAGAGGCTCCCCCATCAGAAATGATAATGAATACATACATTTGTGGAGCTACTCAACAAACACATCTGGGCACTGCCGAGGTGGATGGCATCCACCAGGATAGATATTAGACTACATTAAACATTGCTGTGGTAACAGTCACATTCCATCTGTCAGATGTGACGCTTCGGTCTTTCATGTGTCTCTTTCCACTCACTCAGAGACACTGTGGGACATGAGAGTCGGCAGCAGGCAGTTCCTTTGCTCTTGTATTTCGGGGATGCAGCCTCACTCAAAGTTCTGCCATGTGAGTGTTGGCAGTGACTGGATAGGGAGAGAGGGAGGAGAGAGGTCCTTTCTTATTTACTTTAGCCACACATGTTGCAGATGACATCTATACACAGCCTGATATCAGAACGAGTGACTTGGAAAATGGCAGGTATTATCTTAATTTCCCTGGAAGTAAAGAACTAAACACTGGTAAAAACTAATGCCCTCCATTTGTCCCTCAATGAATAAAACAGACCCTACAGTCTAATAAAACTTCTTCCAAACATTGTTAAGGAACATCATTTTTTAAAATTTAGAATAAAGCATAATAAAAGTTGTCCAAAGGTGAGATGGTTAAGACATATCTACCCAGTGAATTTTAACTCTTGATGTTTTGACAACATCACATACTATGGTCTCAATATTTTTATGTGTCCAAAATGACATGTATACTTACTTGAAAATGCTTTAAACTGAGAAATTTTTTTTAAAAGCTGTATCATGTCGAAAGCAATTTATTATGGTAAAGATAAAAAGTTGCTTGTTAAATTGATAGTTGTCAGTAAAACAGTCCTTCATTGCCATAAACTTGCTAATTTAGTCAACTTTATTCATCATCGAGTGAGTAGGGGTCCAAAAGTGACACTATGCCAGTGACCAAATACTGGGAATGTGCTAGTGAGGAAAGTGCCCTTCCTGGCTCTTACAGTCCCATAGAAGAGATTGCACATGAATCAAGTGATCCCACTGGGCTGTGATGTGAATTAAGTGATGCTCATCAAGTCCTTAGGATGGCACCTAGTGTGTAGTAAGTAATGAATAAATGTCAGCTGTATTGTCATCATTCAAAGAGCCTTTTGGCCAAGGAGCAAAAAATATATTATAAGAATATTCTAGTAATTGATATGAAAACTGAAAATACAATAGACTAAGTGATGTATAGAAATGGCAAAAAGTAGGGAAAGGCATTTGGTCTATAGCTAAGAGTACAGTTGACAATAGCTAGCTCCCACCTGCACATCCCCTCCAGTGTGTATTGGTCTCCTGTCTCTAGAATATCAGTCCCAGGAGAGCAAGGGCTTTGGACTCTTGCTTGTTACTCTACCCTCAGGACTAATAGCAAGGCCTGGAGCATAGTGCTTAATAAATATTTATTGATGAATAAGAGGGTTGGACAAGAAGGAGAGGGAGAAGAAGGTACAAGGACAACTCTCTAATTCTTGGTTTATGAAAATAAATGGCATATGGCTCTGTCTGAGCCACAGATAAAGTATCAGGCATTAAGGTCTCAGGTTGCCTGTGGACATAGTTTGATGTGCTTGTGACTGCCAGGGAGAGAGATCAAGGAGGCAGTGGATACAACCACGTGGGGCTCAGATGAGCCTCTTGACCTGTACAAAGAGAATGTAGAGGGAGGCGTGAGGGCGGAGTAGGTCTTGAGCCATCTCATCACCATGCAGCAAGTGAGCAGAGGCAACT
Organism: Petromus typicus; assembly: GCA_004026965.1. Classification (NCBI taxonomy): domain Eukaryota; kingdom Metazoa; phylum Chordata; class Mammalia; order Rodentia; family Petromuridae; genus Petromus; species Petromus typicus. Next base: position 3,707 of record PVIR01005882.1, read on the forward strand.
AGACAGGACCAGGTGCAGGCAAACCTTGGCAGTGATGTGATAAGAAATGCCTCCCAAAGAGTGAGTTTCCATAGTGAGGAATTCTGATTGCATCACTGTTTCAGACAAGTTTGATGGCTGCTCTAATCTTCAGCTTCCTTACTTTTAACTGCAATTTAATATACATCTTTCAGAATTGCTGAAGATACTAAATGAAAAAATCAGCATTGCATATTAAAGTAATCTAAAGTCCATCACACTATTTATGCAAGGCAGTTTATTGCTAGTCTCATCAAATACCAGTAATAATAAATAGCTGAAAAGCTCTCAGTGATATGAAGTGAATTTTAATTATAAGACAATGCAGGTATTTGAATTTGGAGAACACGTTTTTCTCAATTGTTTCAGAAAGAATGATGATATACTTGTAATACAAAAAAAAAAATTCATACTTCCTTCTGGTAGTCCTGAAGATAGAATCTCAGTGGATCCTCATGCTTATCTAAAACACTTAGCTTTTGACAAATTACCTAACTTGCTCCATGGAAGAACAGTTGTGGAAAGAGATATTCCCGTGTAAGATCCCTGTGCCGATGGAAAGCAATGTTCAGGACAGTTTTAAGTTACACTGAGATTAAATTTCCTGTTTGAAGTGAAGTTTCACTAAATAGCTTTTGCTTCTTTCAAGTAAAACTCTAACCATCACTTGTTATAGATATGCATTAGTTTTGAAATATCTGTGCCTCTGAAATTTGTGTGCTTCCTTGAATATGTAAATGCTATTATTTTGGACCAAAAAATTTTTTGATTACTTTCTAATTTTCTCCCAGTCGTTATTAACAAAGAAACAAAAGGGATGAAGGGAGAGGGACAGCGAATGTTTAGAGTTTTACAATTAATTACAAAATATTCTCCACTGAGGCTACAAATTAATTGAATTTGAAAAATTCACTTAAGATTATTTTCTTAGCAAATCATTCTCTTGGGATCAATAATGTGCACACGAAAGTGGACACTAATGCACAATCTCTGGTGAGTATTACATACTGAGAAAGAACTGTAGCGTGTTCCTGCATGTGGAAGCAACAAGAATCTTGTCAGCAGTTCTTAACACTGCGCCACTCAAAGGCTCTGCCACAGTTCTGTGCACTGCAGCTGCTGATTGTTCAAACCCAGTGTAGACTCCCAGCCCTGACTGCGCTCCCCTGGGGTCTGCTGTAACTAGCTAATCTGCCATCACTCTACCCTTTGCACTTGGAGAGTGTTTTCAGATAGGTACTGAGGTTCTAAAAACCATGTTTTTCAAGCAGAAAACATAGGAATGGGCCAGGGATGTGGCTCTGTAGTGCCACGTGTCTACCTGGCAAACACAGGGTTCTGAGTTCAATCCCTGGTGCTGCAAAAAAGAAAAAAAAAAAAAAAACTTAGGAATTCCTTTGATCTGGAACTTTGTAGGAGAGCACCCTTCAGAAAAGACTTAGTTACTGTCAACATTGTTGTGCACTGTTAACAGAGTCGGATGTGCTATTCTCAGTGCTGTAAGTTTAGACAGAAGCCATGGAAAACCTCTAGTTGATCTGTAGAGGAAAAGGTTCCCCTCGGCCACTCAAATTCTCATCTTTCCTCTGACCTTATGTTTTTTTTATCTTACTCCCTGCTATAAACCCTGGCTGTTGTATCCCTTCCACGGACTCACATACCTAAACCTAGGTTAAAGCATCTGTTCCACGTAGGAGGGCAGGGGAATGGGAAATAATCAGAAACAAGACACCATGCACAGGTACAAATTCTCAAGGGCAAATATGATCATCATGTATGCCTAAAATGTACCAATGAAGTCAGTAAAGAAAAAAAATAATTTTTTAAGTACTTGAAAGAAACAAGAGTAGGGTTTTGTGATTGAGAGGTTGTAAGCAAAGCAGTGGGTGTTGGGGAGAGTGAAGAGAAGCAGCTGTATGAAAACACTTGGTTATTTGGTGCTTGTCATTGGCAGACATCAGCTCATCATTAAATTGTAGAGGGTGGATTTAGCTTAATTAGACAATTTCATAGGAAGCTGAAACTATTTCACCACCATTATTAAGTGGAGGTTGTAATAGATAATTCTCTTGGCCAGTCTTCTTTTTGTTAAGCAGAAGGACTAAGTGAGCCTTTCAGTTGACGCCATTCTGGTACGTGAGCATTCTAACCTCACCCGTGCACTGAGGGGCACGGCGTGTGATGTAGAAGAGCATGCTGGGTAGTGCCCTGGGTGGTGCCTTGGGTATGACATCCTGTGTCCTCCTGTCCACCTGTCACAGTGTCCATTTGTGCACACTCAGCACTGACGTGACCAGAGAAGGCTTGAGAACTTCGAGAAACAGAAGTCAAATGAAATCTCCTTGTGTTAGGCTGTACTTTTGCTTCATTAATCCTCTTCGCTTTTTCACTGTTGTTGTTTTTGCTTTTAAACTTTAGAAACGACATAAAGCGGACAATGCAGTAAACAAGAAGCAGACCCAAGGTAGGACTGTCGCGTCTTCTTTCTCATAGCTGTCCAGCTACATTCACAGCATGTCTATGGATCTCTTCAGTTAAATGTACCTCAACTGAGAATAGTGTGTGTCTCTTGAGTTTTTTCCCTGTGAGACACTGTTTCTTGCTTTCAAGGATTTATTAATGTGGCCTAAATTCACATCAGAGATATTTATTGTGATAATATTTCAGAAAGGTGACATTTTAATATATACAAATGCCTTACAGCAGTGCACTCCAAAGTACTATTCATAAGTTGCTCTGACAGTGTTCAGAACTGTAAAATGTGTTTTGTTTTGTTTTGTTTTGTGTGTGATCTGCAGATGTTACTATAGGAAGGATGTATAGAAAATAACCAGATGTGCTGTTACTTTTTTGGAAAAACATATTGGGAGCACTTTGAGTTACATGACGTACACAGATGAGATATTTCTCTGCTGTCAAGGAGGTGTTAAAGCCAGGCCAGCTTCAGGGAATGGGATGGTTCTTTCGCTCTGGGTCACATTTTCATACAGCCCAAACCAAAATGACCTTCCATATGAGCAAAAAGGACAATATGTTATCAAATTTTTTTTTAATATCAGAAATTTGCAAACATGACACTTGATCTCCTCCCTGAGCTGGCACTTTCTGGAAGTCATTTCTTTCTGAAGCTCTGTGATGTCTTTCATAAGGACCGAGGAGATGCTAAAGTGATGGCAGTTCTCACTACCTCGGTGTCGTCTCTGTCAGTCATTACTTGGTCATTTTGCCCTGGCTTTCCAGTCTGTGAGCACTACTGTGTCCATTTATCTCTCCCATAATTCAGAACCCTTAACTGTCAGATTGTCATCCTCTGGTTTTCTTTACATCTACATGTACATTCGAGGTAGACATGATGACTCAGGCCTGTAATTCCAGCACTCTGGGAAGCTGAGGCAAGAGCATTACAAGTTCAAAACCAGCCTGGACATCTTAGTGGCTTAATGAAACCTTGTCTCAAAATCTAAAAAGGAATTGGAATGTAACTCAGTTTTATGCCCCTGAGTTAAATCCTGAGTACCTAAAAAACAAACAAACAAACAAACTTACTTTAATTTTGTTTGGTATATCCTCCCTCCATATCAACACTAAGTTTTTGACATATGATCTTGTATATGTACACACACACACACACACACACACACACACACACACACACACACACACAGCAGTCCCACTGTTTCCCCTGAACTGGGTGGTTTTACCAAATTTATCTCTGCAGTCCTTCGTAAATTATAAATTTTCAGTGGTTACCATACTATGTAAATAGACACCTGTCTCACAGGAACTGGTGACAGTTGAACTAGTTCTCTTTTTAAACTGCAAAACTGCATTCACTTTCTATGAGGCTCACATGCCGATCTTTTATGTGACATGACTACAATTCAAACCCGGTTTTATACCATAGTAGGTAGAATATTAGAGTAAGCCTTTGTTTGATAAAGCAGTATTGTTCTGTTGTTTATTTTTTTTAGAAAAGCACACTGATAAAAAAAATTAATAAGTAACAAATATATTCACCGCCATCTCTCACTTCCTCCCCCAACTATATGAGCCTTCTCTGCAGCTGAATTGAGTTGGCAGGCGCTGGCGGCTACTAGCATAGTTATTTGCTGCAAGGCAGTTGGTGGCTGATCTCCTGCTGGAAATCATTTCACCTTTTCTTTAAACACCTTTGTGAAAAAAAGTGTTGCTGTGATGTGGGGTCAGTGTGTTTGAAGCTACTTACTCTGAAATGACCTCCTAAGGGAATTGAATGGAGCGTGTTCGCTCGTGTCGGGGTTGTCCACAGAAGTGTCTCATGCTAAGAGGCTTGACATCCTCTTCTAATGAAAAGGACCGCTGCCTTTGGTCTGCTTTGGGTCACCCTACAGGTGAGCCACCTAGTGTGTCTGAACATGCATTTGTTCTGCCACACGTACACCAGCCTGCCCAGAAATAGTTCTTACAGTGTATTGTTTTCATGACCTGGAACCTAGAGCTTAAGCACATACATAATCTAAGCAATTCCAGATACATACAAGATTGTTAACATTTTCAAATTATCACTGATATCTTAGGATTATATAAATTGAACTGTTAGATATATCCAACTGTATCTCTGGAAAAAAAGTGGTATTTATTTGTGGAGAAATACACTCCAGATTATGTTTCATTTGTTCTATAAATACAAGTCACACAAGAGGAACAAAACCCACTGAAAAAATTCAGAAACGTAAAGTGAGAGGACTGATCTCAGGGGTTGGCTTTTGACTTCTTTTCCTCTGTATCAACACCTCACTTACTTTGTGTTTGGAGTTTTTTGGTTTTTTTATGTTTTTTGAGACAGGGTCTTGCTTTGTAGTTCAGGCTGGCCCTGAGCTCAGCCTCAAACTCACATCACAGCAATCCTCCTGCCTCTGCCTCCTGAGTACTGGAATTACAGGCGTGAGCCACCACGCCTGACACTGTGGTATGTGGTACTGATTGCTGCTGGGCGTGAGTCTCCACACCCAGTATTGTATGTGGTTCCTGGGGATGAACCTAGGTCCTTGTGCTTGCAAGACAGGTGCCAGAACCACTGAGCTAAATCCCCAGCCCTGTGTTTGGTTTTTTAATGATAAAAGGTATTTCATTTTCATAGCCCTTCTCCCCATCAGTTTTTGCCAAACTCAAATAAATTCCATGTCCTTATTTCCTAGGAAATGCAGGTGTCAAAACATTTGTTATTCTACTCCACTGAGTCTTTACTGAGTGTCTTCCTGTGAAAGACTCTCACAGAAACTGCAGGAAGAAACAAGTCTTTCCTCTGTCTCTACAGAAAGTTATTCTATGGGACAGAAGATGAGACACAGAAAAACACACAGGCACAAAATAAAGCAGTAATGGCCAAATGAGAAGGGAGGTTTCACACATGTCCTCTGAATGGTTCACAAAGGATGAGCAGAATTTCAGTAAGCGGACAGGTGGAGGTGACATCTGAGGGTAGCTCAGGAGGAAGCAGTGATCAGAGCATTACTGTGAAAGTCGGAATATATGAGACATAGTCAGGGAATAGCACACCCATATCCTGCTTGGCAAGAACATAAATATATATCAGGAAGTAGCAAGGACAGAGACGAGAAGGTAAGTTAGGAGTTCAAACCAGAGTGAGAAAGTTAGCAGGAACAAATAAAGAGTGAGGAGAGACTCCCACTGTGTTACATGGAAGAATACATGAGATGAAATATGAAATATTGTATCTCCCAACTTGTTAACTCTATGATATGCCAAGTCTTGTCCACTAAAAATTGAAGAATAATTTCTAGGAAAAAGGAAGTTAAGAGTAGGAAAATATTTATTGATAGGAAAGTTCCCAAGGGGTGGGAGGGGGACCTGAGTGGGTAGCCCGGGGATCCTGCTTTACAGAGGAATTTGATAGGCTGAAATCAGTGTGGACACAATGTGGGCCACAGCCATGAACATCCAATAAGGTCACAAATACAGTCACTTAAGTAATAGTGGTCCAATTGGGAAACAAGCCAAGTAACAAGAATAAAAGCAGAGAATAAAGATTCTCTAGGCAGTGGTGGGTCTAGAGGTCTCATTAGACCAGGGTTTGTTTGTGGAGGAAGTATGTAGGGCTAACCCCATCTTGTCTTTCGCTTGAGTTTCGCCTGGTTTTCAGCCACTGGTCACAGTTGTGTGTTTCACCTTTGCCTACCCTGTCGAGGACCTCACCCTTTCTGACTGCTTATAATATTTCCACCTAACTCATCTATCTATAATAATTGTACTTCTGAAAGGACCCTCTTTTTTGCTATTTACTTCTACTTTCTTTTTATTAGTATGTGTTTGCAATACATAATACATACGTTGATCACGGGTGGCTGGTATATATCACATCTGGATTCTTTTTACTTCCCTTTCCTCTCATCTCCCATATTACTATCTCCACTAAAATCTGTCTCTCCTTCCTATCATCTGGATGAAGTTGCCAGCTCTGTGAGGCAGGGATAGGACAAAGTACAGAGAAATTAATTTTGATTAAATAGGAAAGGAGGCTATGACCAGGTGAAGGTAGAGCAAACTGTGCCGATGACAGCTTTAGCTGGGCTTGATGGGCTCCGGGACCCTGTCAGACACCCATACTGCCAAATTAAGGGGCTCTGGAACTGAACTCAGCACTTAAAAATTAACAGTGCTTAACAGTTTAAGTAGAGTTCTGGTTCTTCACTGGAGGGTAGCTGCAGAGCTCTGAGAGTTGGGCCAAGAAGTATGGAATGACTAATTTGTGAGGGCATGGAGAGAAACTTTGCTTTCAAGAAATTTCTCAGTTAAGTCAAGGAGCAGATGAATAATTCATGTGGGAGGATGGGGGGTGGGGGATTGCTGACACGCATGCCCTGACACATCACCACCACCACCACCCTGTGTATTTTTCACAAGTCCCTGGCTCTCAAACTTGCCTGTGCCTCAGAACCCCCAGGAGACCTCATTAAAACTGCTGAGTTGGGAGTCACCCTGGAGCAGGGATAGTGAACCTTTTAGCGCTCGTAAGGATAATGAAGAGCTGCCTGTGGCCTGTGACATGAGTGCCTTGGGTTCTCCAGCCTTGCCCTAGCATTTCTGGGAGCCTGGGATAGAGTCCCAGAATTTCGTCTTTAAGAGGCTGGTGTTCCTGATGAAACACCACATGGTAAGGGCTACCGTCCCCTGTATAGATGAGTTCTTCTATAACTAAATCAACTAATTTGATACCAGTATAAAATAATCAGGATAACCGAGGAAGCTTGTTTTCTTTTGTGCTTATGGACACTGCTGACTGGCTTTGTGGGTAGTGATTTAATTTGACCTTTCCACACAGTGCTCTTGTGCAACACCGATTTGGGCCACAATGAAGCTTTCACCTTTGGAAGTAAGAGCCGGCGTGGTAGGTGGATCCATGCTAGAACATGGTATCTCAGCTTTCCTTCTCCGCCTGGCTCAAGCCCCAGTCTCAGCTACACTTCTAAGCTTTTTGATGACCTCAAATCTTTCAAATGCTGATGGCTAGACAAGACTAGAGCACCCTGCCTTTTCTGGGGTCCTCTGTCCTCTGGGGCATCCCCTCAAATGACTTACTTCTTGTTAGAAGGGGCTGAGTCTCTGGGAACATAGTTTCTCGTGTTGATAACCCTAGCGATGGACCATTTTGACTGAGGGGTGGGTGACACAGAGCCTCTGGGCCGTGTGCATGAATCAAGATGGCAGCCCTTCCTCCAGAGCCCTGGGTTGAGGAATCAGCACTCCAGGTACTCAAGCAGATTGTTTCTCTTTCACAAAAGAAATCCATTACAACAAAGCTGTTAACTAGTGTGCTCGTAAATAAAAACAGGTTACACTTGAGGTGTTTGTTTAGTCTGAGTTTTCCATACACACTTTCAGCCTAATTGGGTTGTGTGGAAACTGTAGCAGGTGTGCTTGGGTGGAAATGGGAAGAGGCGGAGGAGGACTGCTTCTAAAGCAATGAGCTATTAAAGTGCCTCCATTTTGAGGCTGCTGTCCTCACTCCCACTGTCTTTACCCAGCGTCATTCATCCTGTCCTTCATGAGGAGCGGAGTAATTCAGTCACTTTTGGCCCAACGTTGTTTACTAAATTCACTGGAATTGGGCCAGAGGAGGTCACAGAATAAAAATAACAAGGCTGCTATTTCAGGATACTACTGGTGGATGTTTATTTTAATTGTTCTAATATGAAACCATTCTAAAAGAAAGACAACAATGACATATAAATCTGATGACTGTCCTTGGCCTCTATTCAGAACCTGACTTGCACAAATACCTTTTATATGTTGTGAGCTGATTTTTAATTTTACAAAAATTTTTGATCCCTATATTCCAAAGTGAGTCTGTAGAATTTTTCCCTAGATGGAGATGGAGACTAGGAGGGCCATCAGGAGCAGAAACAGTTCTACCAGCTGGTGTCTGGGAGCTGCTCAAAATCTCCCCATGGATGACTGGTGACTATCAGTTAAATAACTGACAGGAATAGCACTGATGGCTGATAATAGTTTATTAGGATCACACAGGACTCTATAGTGTACATGCGGAAGTCGTGACCCTAATAGCTGGCCCTGGGAGAAGAAGAGGGAAGGTTACCTGAGCACAAGTAAACACCTCAAGCAGAGTACAAAGAACATTTTATAAATCTCTGCAGAACATCTGATGTAGCATAAAATAATCAGAGAGGAAGGAACAGAGGGAATATCATGGCCCACACATCGACAAGCCACTTTTGGCTCAGGGGTCGCGATTTTGGGGACGAGTCATGCAGCAGCCAAGAGTCCTCAGAAGACCTTGACCAGCTCCCCGCCTTTTTTTGAGCGAGGTTTGGGCCTGTCACCAACTTGGGTCTAGCATCAAGTTTGAAGGACTGTGTGCTTCCTTTCATTATTTATATGTTTTGTATTTCAGGAACAAAATAAATGGGGATAGAGGAAGAAAGACCACATTTCTAATAAGACTCCAAGAGGCGCAAAGGCCACATGCCACAGACCAAGTGCTAAGTAGCAAAATTCTGCAGTATTTTCAAGAAATATTTCTCTGTTTAATTAGGTGTAGTGATATAAACGTAGACATGTTGATTAATCCAAACCACTGCAGCTTTCTGTTAAATACCAATACACAGCAGATGACAAAATAGAGGTAGTTGTACTCATCCATGTTTATATGTAGGAACTTCTTGCATTGTTGCTGGAAGTACATTGCTGTAGATTCCGAAGGAAATAGTTGGGTTGTGTCTGATAAAAGTACAACAAAGTGCTCTCAATCCCCCAATGCTCCTTTTGGGATTTGTTCCTACTAGCTACAATCGAGGTTGTTTGTAGTGACAGAGAAAACAAGTTAGAATTTTCTTCCAAAGGCTGTTACATCAGTGAATTATGTTATGGCTGTTGTGTGAGGGACCTAGAAGTGTGAAGCTGAACTTTGTCCACAATAAGGACAAGATGGACTAGCTGGTGTCTCTAATATCAAAGGTTGAAACATACCAGTGAGGTTTCCAAGGTGAGCTTCTCTACTTACTATAAGGATGGGTACAGGTTGATGGCTAACCTGGGCTGACCAGGTACGTAGTCTGGCTTGAGTAAATGATTAGAGGTTAGAATAAACCCTGCTGGGTACACACAATGAAATACTACTCAGCCATAAAGAAGGACAATTTGGGGTCCTTTTAGGAAAATGGTTAGACTTTGAGACAGTAAAGCTAAGTGAAATAAATCAGACACAGAAGGCTAAAAACTGCACAGCTCCTCTTATATGAGAAACCCAAAGAATAAATAATTTAAAGAGCAAAATAAAAAACAAGATGACAAGAAACAGGGAGATAGACTTTGTGGAGAAGGGAAGGGGGTCTGAGTAGAGGATGAGACAGGAGCAGAGCAGAAGTAAAATGTGATATGCTCCCCACATGAAACTATTTCATATGTATCCTAAATATATACTGATAAAAATCAAAAAAGAAAAGAAAAAACCCTGCTGGGAACTTTTTTTCCCCCAGACTTCCTGAACTTCTGATTTATTGCACATAGCATGAAAATTCAACATTGTGTTTTGGGTAAATGAGCAGCACCTTGGGGAAGTGCCTGGAAGCCCATTGGGCCCTCAGTACTTCTCTGGATGTTCGTTTTCCTTCTATGCCACATGCTTGCCCTTGACGAGAGCCTCTATCCATTGTTCCTGTGGAGTCTCATGAGTCCATTCAATTTTCTGGCCTGTTGTACACAATAGGCCTGTTGTCTATTCTTTCAGTAGACAATTTCTCAAAACTGAGTTAAGTTTCTTAGAGTATTTAAGATGTATTAAGTGGAAAATCAAGAAATGCATAGAAATAAGTTTTTAGAAGAAAAGAACACTGTCATTGTTCATCATGTTAATGGTTTCTAGAGATAGAGGTGTAAAGATGAGCATCAGTGCTCCTGAGAAAGCGGCAGAACTAAGATAAGAGAATGCTTTTCTATCATATACCTCTGTCTTGTAGCAAGAGGTACTGATTTTGTATTTTGTTACAAAAGTGTCATTGACTATATATTTTAAAATTTCTTAGCTATATAAATGTTCACAGAAAACCACACTTCACAGGGTATCTCTTCATTAATGAGAAAAAAGTTTGGGTGGAGAGAGAAGGTACCATTCAGGTGAAGGCAGAGATCTGAGAATGGTCAGATCTGGGAAAGGTATGAGGAGATTGAACATGGAGAGTGAAATGACCGGCACAAGGTTGAGGACAGTGACCAGGTGCAGACAATAGAGACAGGAGGAAGATCTGGAGGACCACGACCATGGAGCTTGAAGCACGTTCACGGGAGGCCCTCAGAGGTCTTCCTTGAAAGCACCCCTGGCCCCCACCATTCTGAGTGGAGCGAGGACTCCCTGACATGTTGTGTTGGGTCTGAGAACCCGCTGTGGCACCAACCTTCTTCACTGAACCAGTAGAGAGGACCAGGGGTATTTTTAAACATGACCCAGCAAACATCCATGAAGTGGCAGCATTTCAAGGACTAGCTTAAATGACAGAGCTGGAGAGGGTGGCCCAGAGCTGACAGCTGAGAATCAAGCCTGTTAGTTCATCTCACCATTATGTAACCAGGCCCACTGTTTGCGCTGGGAATCTTTTTAGTAACTTATAAAACTGAGGAGTCTATTTTAAACTAGTATTAAAATAGTTCATTGTCATATTTCTATAAAGCTATTTTTATTCATTATAACTCATGTACCATGAAGTATACCACTTCCATGTGTGTAGTTCAGTGGTCTTTGATGTATTCACAAGGTTATGTGGCCACCCTTCTGGCTCATTCCAAAATATTTCATCACCCAAACGTGTGCAGGCAACTGGTCCCTGTTCTCCCCTCATGAGCCCCTGCTTCTGCTGATAGGCATTTTTTCTATAGACTTGGCCATTCTAGACATCTCATGTACATATCCACTCTATGACCTTCTGTGTCTGATTTCTTTCAGTGTGTCTTCAGGGTTCCTCCCCGTGTCCTCCATTTCTTTTTTTTTTGGTACATTACATATACACATCATGATTGCACTCCATAATGGGGATTTGTACCAGTATAAGACACAACTTAATTCTCATTTTTTCCCATAGCCCTAGCCACCCTACCGCCCCCCCCATATACATAAAATTTGTTTCCTTACTTTTTTGTTACAATCTCAACATTTTCCCCATTTCTTTTCACTGCTAACATTCCGTTGAACAGATGCACCATGTTTTGTTTATCTGTTGATCATCTGATAGACTTGAGTTATTTCTGCTTGTATGAGCGACACTCTAGTGCAAGTTTTATGTGACATAAGTGTTCCACTCTGGGGAGAGACCACGGTATATCCATGCAAGATGTTTTCACCACAGACAACCTGGGAAAGGAGTGGAGCGAGTGGCCAGGGGTGAAAATGGAGAATCCCCAGGAGCTGTAACTGCGAAGCCTTTGCATGGTAAAGGGAATTTTAAAATATTTGCAGAACAGCATATTTTTACTAGTAAAAATTATTCTAGACTTTTAAAAGAATTTCACATCACAGAAGAGTTTAAAAATAGAGATAAACAATCGTAAACCACCCCCAAATCATCATTGAGTTCTTAACAAATAGAAAGTAATTTGCTTAGAATATTACTATAAAAACAAAACTACAATTAAAAACTATTCTTGAAGTCATAATTGAGAGTGAAATAAATCAGACCCACAAGTTTAAATACTGCATTGCTGCTCTTGTGTGAGAAACCAAGAATATAAATAAGAAGCAAAATATAGCAGAGAATAGATACTAAGAAGTGGGGGGGGTGGGGATATAGCTCAGTGGTTCCGGCGCCTGTCTTGCAAGCGCAAGGACCCGAGTTCAATCCCCGGTAACCACATAACAATACTGGGTGTGGAGACTCACCCCAGAGGCAACCAATACCACATACCAGTGCCGGGCATGGTGGCTCACGCCTGTAATCCCAGCACTCGGGAGGCAGAGGCAGGAGGATTGCTGTGATGTGAGTTTGAGGCTGAGCTCAGGGCCAGCCTGAACAACAAAGCGAGACCCTGTCTCAAAAAACCTTAAAAAAAAAAAAAAGAACTAGGGGGAACTTTTTCAAATGGAACAGGAAATAGAGATGGGAATAAGGAAATTAAAATGATTTGAAGAAAAAAAGAATTAAAGGAAAGCATGGGAATAAGTCTTTTGCAAATGGGTAGGGGAAGACAGATTGAAGGAAGGAGAGAGAAAGGGAACAAAAATGAAAAGAATTAGAGATGTCTTATATACCTGTATAAACTTCCCATGGTGATTGTGATCATTATGTTTTGCAAACATGAGTTAATAAAAATACTTGAATTAACAATTTAATTTACCAAAGTTACAGAATGACAAGGTTATTCTACAATCATTTCTAAGTACTAGCAATAATTGAAAACTGAAATAAAAGCATATGATGTATAGTATTCATAGAAAGCATAAAATACCAAATCTTAAGGACCCATTCATGAGAAATTATAAAACATATCTGAGAAAAATTAATGGAGATATAAATAAGTGGAGAAGTGTAGCTTGTCCAGTAGTAGAAAAACTGGAGCCCCAAAGCAAATTTCAGAGTTTTTTGCATTTGTTTTGTTTTGCTTGAGAATTGACAATTCATGGCCAACAGTGTAGCTCAGTGGTAGATCACTGCGTAGCATGCACGATATCCAGCACCCTAAAAATGAATAATTTGAAATTTATGTGGAAATGCAAAGGATTTAAAATAAACTAATATTACAAAATGATAAAGCTGAATGACTTACAGTACCTGTTACCAAGGCTTGTCATGAAATAACAAGAATCAAAGTGGTATATAATAGTATGAAGATAGGCAAATTGAGTGGCAGAATAAAAGCAATCTAGAAATCAACTCATAATCTATGTTGATATAATGGAGGGGAAGCTTTTAAGCAAAATCTGATAATGTTGGTCGAAAGTGTGCTGCAGAAATCCGTAACCACTGTATGACCTTGAGCACTGTCACCTTCAGAATCCAAGGGGATTAACTCTAGGATGAACTCCTGAGGCACAGAACCCTTCATGCTCAAATCCTTTCTATAAACTGCTATTGTATTTGCATACAGCCGCTGTGCATCCTCTCAAACACTTTATGTCATCCTGAGATTATGTATAATACAGTGTAAACACTGTATAAAGAATTATTATACGGTATTGCTTAGGGAGTAATGACAAGGAAAATAGTCTGAGCATGTTCAGTACACAACCAGAATTTTAAAATACTTCATCCACAGTTTGTTGAATGTGTAAATGCAAAGCCTGTGCATACAGAGGGCTAATTGTACATGAAATACAAGCCAGTCTGTAGCACCCAGCTTACACTTGCATGTGGAGGATGGGAGGATAGATTGCAAAGGAGAATAAGTGATTGTTCTGCAGTTCTGTGTCTTGCTCGATGGTAAATTATCGATGTTTCCAATTCTCAAAAGTCACTGAACTAAACACTTACTATATGTTCATTTTATTGCAAGTTATATTTTAGTTGAAAGAAAAAACTTCATAAGCATGAGCTAGGTGGGTATCTAGCAGTCTAGGAGTAAGAGAACAGGAGGTCATGGGCGCAGTGGACACTGGAGAGGCCTCCTCTAACAGGGCACCCAGTATTAGCCACATGTCACATTTGAAAATTGAACCCAAAGTTTCTAAGCCTAAATCCACAACATTTTTTTGCTCAGACTTTTATTATTAATATGGTATACTCATTGCTGTTATTATTTTTTGAAAAAAAAATTGTATACATTGATGCTATTCAACATGGTTCTTGTTATACACTTAGCCCTCCATATCTAAAGGCCACATCCATGGATTCAACTCACCTGGGATAGAAAACAGTCTGTAAAAAATTGCATGTGTGCTAAACATGTGATCATTGGTCTCTAAATAATACAGCAAGACTACTATTGACATAGCATTTACATTGTGCTAGGTATGGGTAGTAATCTACAGATGATGTAAAGTATTCAGGAGCACATACATTGGCCAACTGTAAATAATACACTGTTTTATATGAAGGACTTTAGCATCTATGAATTCTGGAATCCTTTGTCAGAGGCAGGGTCTTAGAGCCAGTACTGGTAAAGGACTGTGTTCATGCATTGTGAAATGATGAAATCAATCTGATGTATATGTATACACATTTTCATTTCCTAGTGTTTTGTGACAACATTTAAAATCTACACTCAGAAATTTTCAAGTGTATCACATGTTAAATATAGTCACACTTGTCAGTAGATCCCTAGAATATTCATACTATGTAGCCTGGAATTTTTACTTTCATGCCAAATCCCTTAATTTTATAAGTACTAGACACTGATTTAAAAAAAAAATAAAACTATTAGAATTGAGAAAATGTTTACTAATGTGAGATAGGATCAGAGTAAACAAATGGCAATAACCAACTATAGATACTTTTGGGTTATTTTCAACTTAAATTAATACAAACTTGTAATCCCATCCTTCTGTCATCTCAGGTACAGTGCTTGGTTATCATGTGGTAGCCACTGAGTTATGTGACTACAGGGGGAGTGCTTTTGTTTAGGCTTTATTCACCAGGACAGCCAGTTTTGAGGAAGACACCACTAGGCACTGGCAGAGATAGTACCCACTATTCCATGAGCATTGGACAGCAGGTTTACTCCTGGGATTGATTTAGATTCATTTGGGTAAATTCTATGGGCTTTAAAATTGTGTGTACTAGGATATGGTAATTGACTTGGGAACATGTTTGGCTATTGTAAACACTGGAATTTTAACATAACTACAGATATATTAGAAATACTTTAATTTTAGTCTGTCAACTTAAACTTTTTTAAAAAAATTATTGAAATCGATTCACCAAAATCACCAACAGCAACTCTATTCTTGCATTAATTTCTTTTCCTATAAGCACTTGAATGTCATATGCTGGGAGTACTGTAAGATGTTGGAAATAAAGAGGCGAATAAGACACAATCCCTATGTTCAGAGAACTTGGAAACAAAATATTATACTTAGATTAAAATAATTTATATCATGATGCTGATTTAAAGGACTTATATAATGCACAATCATTTTACTGTTTTACATGTGGGGGATTATTGTCTTTGTGACTTTTTCCTTAGGATTCAAGCTTTGGCATTCCTAACATCCAAAGAAACTGAATCTAATATAGGAATCTAATATAGGAATATATATTAGATTATATATATTATATCATATATTATATCGTATACATTTTATTATTACATCTAATATATGAATCTATAAATTATTGATTTTGTAAATACTTAGTTTTTTGCATGTATTGTGCTGTCCCCTGGGAAAGTAATGTTATAGCAGATGATATGTTTGAGCTCACAGAATGTGCTTTCTGGGAAACTTGCTGACAGGAATCTTGCTTTTTAAAAAAAGTACTATTGTATGTGCCTTGGAATCTACTTTATTTTTTTAAATTTTTTAATCTTTATTGGTACATTACATATATGTATCATGATTGCACTCCATAATGGGGATTTGTACCAGTATAAGACACAACTTAATTCTCATTTTTTCCCATAGCCCTACCCACCCTACCGCCCTCCCATACATAAAATTTGTTTCCTTACTTTTTTGTTACAATCTCAACATTTTCCCCCTTCACCCTATTTTACATTGAGCATTTTCTATTTCACAATATATAACATACAATTCTAGGACTCATTTACATCTTTATTTTCTCATACCAGAGAAAAGATGCGATATGTACCTATCTGTGCCCTGTTTATTTCACTTATGAGGATATCCTCAAGGTATGTCCATTTAAGTAGAAATGATTCAAACTTATCATTTTTTATGGCAGAGTAATACTCCATTCTGTAGAAGAACCACAGCTGTTTTATCCAGTCTCCAGTTGATGGACACTTGGGTTGTTTCCAAGATGTAGCAATCACAAATTGGGCTGCTATAAACGTGGGTGCACATATGTCACTGTGATATGAGTCTTTTAATTCTTGTGTGTATATACCTAGCAGGGCAATGGCCAGGACAAATGGAACCTCCAATCCTAGCTTTTTGAGGAATCCTTGCAATCTACTTTAAATTATAGCCTTACCCTTGTTTTGTTTTCAGTATCTGTTGATGTATTCCATATTATGTCACAGATGCATGGAGTTACATTATACTAAGTAATTTTACTATTGTGGAAATAGTAAATTAAAAATAACCAAGCTTCTACCATAATTTAATAATACCTTTTTTTCATTTTTTCAGTAAATCAACTATAGAAACTTTTGCTCTTTTTGTACTATTATGAACTTAATGGTACTGATTTCTCCATGGTGGCTTCTGTGTTCAAATGTTGAACTCTACATTATTTCTCTGTTCGTGATTGTTTCTTTTTAAACGAGACTACAGTTTTAACATCTTCAATGTGTGTGAGCTTCTTGCTGCCCTTTGAACATCACTTTTGTGTCTTTCTTTCAAAATTCAAATCAGTAATTCTCTATGTCCTGCAGGAAAGACTTGATGATTTAAGTGAGACAAGCCTGTCTTTGACATATCATTGTTCGAGCTGAAATTGATAGAAGTTCTATTTCATTGTGTAATGTTATATATCTTTGCTATCATGATTAGTTTTTAAACACAAAATAATTGCTACTAGCCACATTATTCAGAGCTATCGACTTAAAATGATCATGTTGGGAGAAATTGCCTTTCTGTAAGTAGTACAAAATGTTCATGAAATGTCCCTTTTCTCTTTCTAGTTTTGAGAAATGGTGCTTGGGAGATTGTTCACTGGGAAAAGGTATGCACTGATATTTATTTGTTTCAGGAGAAAAAATACATAGAAGTGTATCTAGTAGATGTAATTTTTGCCTATGATATAAGCACATCTAAAGAATTCCACTGCTGTGAAAATGTTTCAGTAAAGTTGTTTATATACATGAAGTCTTCAGTTAGTCATATCCATTTAATATTACTTTGAAAAGAAATATCTAAAACTTTTTATTTCATAGTATACTTTGAGTACTGTTTTCATAGTTTTTATTTAATCATGAGCTGTTTTGTGTTGTAATTTTTGTGTTAATCATCTACTGTCCAAGTAAAAATAAGAATTATTTCATATTTTCATGTTTTATTTCAAATTTATATGGTGAGGCTAAGGATTTTTGTATACAAGAAAATGTTTTTCACAAACCCAACATTTTCTAATGAACCAGAAATTAGTTCCATAACGTCAGAGGTTCGTTTGCTCTTTGAACCTCCAGCGTGTTGGTGAACTGAATCATAATTTAACAAATGTTGTGAACGTGACATTCTTTTCAGACTTCACTTTCAACAGGTAAGCAGCCACTGCTCCCTTAACTCTGGAAGAGTTAGCCATTAGTTGTCCACAAGTGACTTGCCTTTGTAACTTGGCAAATGGTGAGACTACTGATGAGGCTTTGTTTCCTAGGATTTTCAGGATAGTATCTTGTAAGGACAGTAGAGGTATTACCCATAATCAGTTCATTTACACCTCAAGATTTCTCAGCCCAGTTTAAGGTCATGCATTTAATTCTACCTGGTGTTCATGGACACCTGTGTTCCTGCAGCATAACGTACCCCCACAATAAGAAAGTAATTGCATTTTTGTTGATTTTTAAGTAAATGGCTAGAATAGAGACTGACATCTCTTCTGAATAATTGGAAATTTATCACCCTCTCTTCTTTGCGTAGGTCTTTGACATAAAAATAAAAAAGATAATAATATTTTGCTTTTGCTTTATTTCTCTGAGAATCACCTCTGTTTATAGCAGAGTAAAATAAAGATATGAAAACTGAAGCACTTTCACTGTAAGTTTCTTTTGTAATCTCTTTTTGTACTTGGGGATTTAAGCATTTTAGAGAAAATAAGGTAGGATATAATCACGTAAGATGAACTGAATTTATATTGTCACTAGTGAGGTTGTCAGTGTAGTTAACGTAAATACACATCCAAACATATTAATACAGTAGTCTTTTATCTTCTTACCTAGACTGCTTGCTGAAAAAAGAAAGTCAGGGTATACACCACCTGCTACCTCACTCTAAAATCAACTTTCAATACCTTTTATTTTCCTAATATGCAGTCATTTTTTAAAGACTGTGTTAATTATTACATGGATTATTGTTAACTCTTTTTTTAATTTTTGAAAAACAAAATATGAGATCATTAACCCTTGTTCCCCTAAATGATATCATTTTCAGTCATGTAGGAGAACAGTACCAGAGGGATAGAATTTAATGTGTTACTCAAATTCATCCAATTTAAACTTAGCTGAAATGGCTTAATAATTAGAATTAGACAATTAATTAGAATTAATAAAATTCGGTTGAGTGACTTTCTCAAGGTAAATATTTTAAAAATTAACACATTCTTACATGAACAGTTTCAAGTTAGCATAAGGAAAATGAAATCTTCTTCTCACTGATGTGTGGGATGCTGATTAATACACATTGAAGACATCTATTTGATATTTGTGATGAAAGCCTCGGACCTTTAGGTGTTAGAGATAAACATAATAACATATTCCTTGGGACACTTAAAATAAAATATTCCAAATACTAATATCCCAGAAAAATAACAATTTTTCTCAAGCATCAACTACATTATTAGTCTGATTTTCAAAAATAATCAGTTGAGGAAAGGTGAGTATTGTGTTAGAATAAAATGTACTCACAAAGGAAATAGAAAGTTGTTAAACCAGTATGTCTGTTTCAAAAGTAGAAATCAATGGCTAAACGGTATGACAGAACTAAAAGAAAATAATAAAAGAAAGTACTGCGTCCTGAAGTAAAACTTGCTTGGTTTGATAAAAGAGACAAAATAATTGATAAAATGATTAATCATATTAGTATTCAAGATTAGCAGTTTCAAGAAAAATACTTGAACATATCATTTACATCTAGGTCAGCACCTATGATAACATAAGCAATCAACTGTGTTATAACATTGTTTTAAAAAAATGCAAGTAGAATAAAAATTGTGATAGATATTTGAAGCTCTCAAACTCTAAGCAATTTGGTTCTATAAATTTTAAAACCGTTGCACAACAAAAGCTACCACACATAACTGGGCAAGATATATAAAGAAAGATATGTACCCAGTAGGACAAATGATTGGTAATATTGTTATTTGGATAAGTAATAAGAGTTGGCAGCAAGCACCATGAGGTATAGTAAGGAAGCAGACTAGGTGTATTAGTCAACCTAATAATAAAAGTCACAAACTTAAACAAATGGTGTCTCATTTGCTGTGTTTTCAATAAATAAAAACAAACTCATTTGTATTTAAAATTTTTATTACATATTTCATTTCCATATTATCATAGATTAGCAGTTGGGCTCTTTATATGAAGAACCATAAAAAGAGGATCCTGGGGGTGGGCTGTGAATTTAGCTCAGTGGTTTCGGTGCCTGTCTGGCAAGCTCAAGGGCCCGGGTTCGATCCCCCCCATAACCACATCCAATACTGGGTTTGGAGACTCACGCCCAGCTGCAGTCAGTACCACATACCACAGTGCCATACCCGGCATGGTGGCTCACACCTATAATCCCAGCACTCAGGAGGCAGAGGCAGGAAGGTTGCTGTGATACGAGTTTGAGGCTGAGCTCTGGACCAGCCTGAACTACAAAGCAAGACCCTGTCTCAAAAAAAAAAAGAGGATCCTGGGAATTTATCCCAAGAAAATAATTATAAAGTAGGAGAATGACTACATATATACATATGTTTATGCTCTAATGTATTTATAGTAAAATCAGTGTGCATGAGACAGTAGGGAAACATTTTGTCATTCTTGTATATTGTAAGACAAGTGGGTGCTACAGTTTGACAAGCTATGATAACACACACATAATGCCACAGGTTATTCAGCAGATGTTCATTATGTGAGCCACGCATCGAGCACATAGCAGGAAGCGAACATATCAGGGCTCCATGTTATAAACTGAGAGATGAAGAGAAGGGCCCTTGTATACCAAAGTACAGGCTGTGATTTTTTTTTCCCCCTAACTAGTGTACTTAACTGAGTGGGCACAAAAGCGGAAATACTCATTATATTAGCCTGGTAAATATGACAGATATTTTCCTTGGCTGTGTAGCATTTTGAACAGATAAAATAAAATCAGTAAACCAAAGCTCAGTACCATCCACCTGCCAAGGTAATATGAGAAACCTTTCTCACTCTGCCATTCCAAATGTGTGGCCACTGTGGCTACTTTTTAATGGGCCTCTGAGGACTGGCGAACTTGCCTGCATGTATCTTGTCATTCATAGTTGGCAAACTTCAGGAGTCAAGCATTATTATAGTTCATCTCCCACTCACTGCCATGCAGTAATTTTCTGTTACAAAGTATTAAGTTTCAAGAATTTAATTTTAATATAAAATATTGTGGATTAAAATGTTCCACGTGAAGAACAGGATCTCTGCTCTTGATATATGAGTAGCTGGCTTTATTACCCTCACCACAAAGTTTAGTTCTTTGTATTGAGGTTCAGCTAAAGATGCTGTGCTTTGAGACATGATGCTAATAGAGAATTCAGATGAATAATCTGGCTAGTTGAGGGCCATGGCATGCTGGGCTGTATGCATACATTAACGTCATAGGTAAAGTTACTTTACTAGGCATAGTTTCCTCCATGAAATGCACTTCTTTGGAATTAGACTATATCTCAAAAAAACTCTTCCAGGCAACGTGGCACACACCTGTAATTGAACACTCTGGGAAGATGAGGCAGGCAAATTGCAAGTTCAAACCCAGCCAGGATAACTTAGCAACGTAGTGAGAGACCCTGTCTCAAAAAATAAGAGGACTGGGGGAATGTAGCTTAGTACCAAGGCCCTGGATTCAAGTCCAAAAATTTTCTCCTCAAAAAAATCCCTTAATACCAATAGAAATGTCCTGAGGCTTAAAATTGGATGTATTTTTATTTTTTTCAGTCATTTGTACTTGATAATCTTTCCCTTTTTCTTAATTCTCACTGTTAATATCAGTGACCTGAGAAACTTCACCATAGTAGACAAGATATTCTTGTATTTCCATGTTCTTGACTTTGGTACTTCAAGGCTGAAACTGCTGTGTCACAGTGTCCTCCAGCTGGGACATGTGGTCAAAGCTCTTTCTCCATCTGGGCCTTTTTTTCTCCCTGTACCTCACATGCTAGAAAGGAGCTCGGAACCAAGGAGCAAAAAGGGATGTTTGGATTTCCTTTAAGAAATTGGTTGAAAACAAAGGCAAATAAATGTTCTGCTTGGTGCAAGTAATACAATACCTCCTTTAGTAACTGATGAGTCCTTAGGTAACTACAAGGTACACAACATGAGATGTTAATCATTTCTTCAGCATAAAACCACAGGTCTTTGTGTCTTATAGTACATAAAGATGTTGGGAAGCAGTAGCATCAGTTAGGAATTTGTGTAAGTCTTAACAGTTCAACTCTTGACTCTATGATGTGGACAGATAATGGTCTCGATTTTACAATGCATATCATGTAATTGGAGGAGAAATATTAACATTCACTAAGTTATGAAAGAACCATTAAATGGTAGACCGAGTAAATGTCACGATTACAAAAATTTATATTTTAATATCTTGTCAATGAGTGCTATCTGAGTGTTGTCATGACACATTATTTTAGAGTCCAGTTTCCTGTTATACTTGTAGTTTTTAATTTTTCCTACTTGCACATTCTTAGGAGGGGAATGTGCCATTCCAAGGCCCTTGATGATTTGTCTATTTCAAATTTCAGATTTCAACTACAATCATTTTGAATGAAGGCAGCTTTGAGCAACAAGTACACATATCACAGACTAGAAGGCCTCTCCCCTCCGCTTTCGGCCAGTATATGAAATAGAACAGACTGGACTCTAAACAATAGTTTATTATGTTTTCCGCTACAGTACTTTCTTTCTTTTCCTCCAATAACATATTCTTTTAGAATTCAAAGAAAAGTAGAGAGTGAGAAGAACAAAAAATGATTTTCATCCCTCAATTTGCTACAGAAACATTTTTAAGTACTTCTGTTTACTTAGAATGAGAGCAACATTCACTATGTAATGAGAGTGGCACCTAAGTGACTTTGGTCACCTTAACCAAGGTGTCCCTTAGTCATTCCCAGATGATTTGTGAGAAGCCTGCCACTTAGATTACTTCTAACTATTTCTGACTATGGGGCATCTTTACTTTGTGTTCATATCATACTCAGAAAAATCCTAACAGGTAGTAAAATTTATAAATGAATCTGTATTTTTAATTTGAATCACAATGATAGTTTCAGTAAATCGACTTACACAAAGTCAAGTCAGATGTGGGTATTATGTCAAAGCTCTTCCTGATACCAGTCCTGAGCAATTAGCTCATGATCTCAAACTTACTTTCTAAATCAGGCATTATAACTAATACTTGCTTTTCAAGGTCTTTGTGAAAATTAATGGTCACATATATAATACCCTCTCCAGTTGTGATGAAATTTCTTCAAGTAGCATAAAGATTTCCCTTGGTGAAATCTTCTTTTTTATTTTTATGTCAAAGAGAAAGACTACGAGAAGTTGAGATGTAGATAGATGGGATCAACTGATTTTCTTAAGAAAAGTGTAACAGTAATTACACAAAGATGCAGAATTCATCTGTTGAAGTATTCCCTGATTCCTGGCCTCACTTAGATAATTTTATGCCTTTAGTGAAGATCGGTAGTTTTTGCTTACCTGCCAAAAGTCATTTTTTTCCTTGAGTATTTGTTTTAAGACAATGGGTTATGTATTTTTAACTATCTTGCCATGCAAATAATTAACCAATTCCCAGTTTTCTTTCAGGTAAATGTTGGAGATATAGTTATAATAAAAGGCAAAGAGTTTATACCTGCTGACACTGTTCTTCTGTCATCAAGGTAGAGATACCTACTGATGCTCAAACAGTGTAGAGGACGGTTTCTCTACCCTGCATTGACCTTGTGATTTCTCCAAGGAAATAAGGAATAAACGAAGATTTTAAACCTCTTTCAAGATTTCTAATTAAGCATTTAAAATTGATTGGACTTAAAGGCCACTTTCATGTTTGCCATATAGAATAAATAGGTACTACATAATTCAAAAGTTACAATTAAAATTGAGAGCCTTTTCCTCTTCAAATGTGTCCAGATCTATGTGTGTGGACCATTACCATTTTTTAAGGTTTCATGTCATTTATTTTATATCATCCATGGACTGGGTTTTGTCAATTTTATCCTTTAATTCTTCATCATAAATTTCTTTATGATGCATTCATTTATTCCCCTAAAGTTTCTTAATTCTTATGGTGAACTGGTACAAGAAAATGGATAAATGATTTTTTTTTCTTAATCTTACCTTTTGAAATGGCATCCTCCTTCAACCAAATATATATATATATGTATATATATATATATATATATATATGTATACATATACATATATATGTACATATATATATATTACTTTGTTCTTTCTCTCAAGTTCTTTCTGACACAGAATTTAGATAAGTTTCATTCTACTCATATTCAAGTTAGCCATGAATTAATATTCACAACATATGGCACAGTTACTCTTTAAAGAACATGATTTTTCTAATGGTTTTGGGTTTTAAAACTGTCAAACTAGTCCTCCTATAAATTATTAAGAAATGTTTTAATATTTTAGAGGTTGTTTATCATCATTTCCTTGGACAGTTTTATTTGTAAATTCCACATATAAATATGGACAGTGTCCTTTTTTCAAAACCTATTTAATCAGGTCCTGATTTCAAGTGATTGGATACACAAGTTAGTGAAAAGCAATTGAGCACATAAGAATTACTTAGATAGCTCTAGTAGTTGAAATGACTGAGGTGGTTATATTTCCATGTTTTAAAGTTTGTGTCTTTTCGTGCCATGGGTGTTTCCAGTCTGCCTCTGTTCAGTTTCATTTGCTTGTAATTGTGATAGGGTAGGTTTCTAACACTGACACAGAGTGTGCTGCCTGCCCTGACCATGTGAGAGCCAGATGAAGACGAATTGATTATTACTCTTAGTAATGTTTTTTTTTCTTTAGGTTTTTTTTTTTTTTTTTTTAAGGTTTTTTTGAGATAGTGTCTCGCTTTGTGGTTTAGGCTGGCCCTGAGCTCAGCCTCAAACTCACATCACAGCAATCCTCCTGCCTCTGCCTCCTGAGTGCCGGGATGACACAGAGCCACCACACCTGGCACTGTGGTATGTGGTGCTGATTACTGCTGGGCGTGAGTCTCCACACCCAGTATTGTATGTGGTTACTAGGGATCGAACCTGGGTCCTTGCGCTTGCAAGACAGGCGCCAGAACCACTGAGCTAACTCCCCAGCCCGGTCCCGGTAATGTTAACTATCACAGAGAACTGTGTTTAGGAACACGGCAAGAACTAGGATTGTGACTGTAGCTTGGTGATTTTGAACAAACTGCTTAAATTCTCAGGCCTTAGTTTTTTAATTGATGTCACTGCTACATTTCATATATGCACTGTGATCACAATCGACATGGAGAATTTGTACCAGTGCCTGACACGACTTAATTCTCATGTTTTCCCATTCCATTGCCTCCCAAGTCCCCCACCCCATATATACATACACGGTTTTCCTTTTTTAAAGTCCTTAAATTTTTCCCCTTTTCCCTTTGAATATTTTCCTATTATTTCACAATACCGATCATATGTTTTAGAACTCATTAACTCCTTCAGTTCCTCATACCAGAGAAAAGAAATGGTATTTACACATCTGTCCTATTTATTTCACTTATGAGGATGTCCTCAAGGCCTCAGGCCTTAATTTCATGACTTTTTCCCTGAGGAAGATGGACTAAAAGAACACACCCTAGAACTCCTCAGTTCTTTTTCTTTTATTTTAATTGATAAATTTCAGGGAAAATACAAGTTTGATAACTGTCCAGATGACAGGCCATCCAAATGCTTCTATATAAGGAAGGTCAAAACGATAGTAATGTCTTCTAACTGAAGATGTTACCATAGATCTATATAGGCTGCACCACTTTTTATAGTATTTTTGTTTGTCTGTTAAAAAAGCAAAAAGTTAACTGTCCATGCTGCCTTGACTTTACTCTTAATTTTCACTTGAAATTTTCAGACTATTTGTCATGTTTCTCTGTGCAGTCGCCCCCAGGAAGTTCTGTGCCTGTAGTATTTCCAAAACATGAAAAATTCTTAAATCTGAAAAACCTCTAGTTGCAAGGATTTTAGATTTAAAAAATATAGTCAACCTTTATTTCCTAAATGTTGGAGCATTTTTTACAAGACATATTTTCTAAATTTTAAAAACATTTCCTGGTGTCTATCAATATTGTTAGGTAAAAATAATAGTCACAGTGATTAAATTCCTCTTTTTAAAAAAAATAGCTAATTCATTACTTTTGTTATTTAGTAGGATTCACAGGATAGTGTACATATTGTGCTATTTGGCTAACATTTCTACTCCAGTTACAAAATATTACTTTTCATTTGGTCTTTATTGTTTTCTTTGAGAGGTCTCTGCATTACTTAGCTCTTTTGAATATTTGCTAACCTTAAGAACTAGGTGGTATGTTTTTTTATTTAACAGAAAGAGATATTTTTTCACTTTGTTTCCTATTTAGCCACTTAATTCCACTGATTAAATCAAGATTGGAATGCTTCTAATTATCTTCATTATGCACAGGTGTCCACTGTCAAAATAAGTGCACGTGATTTTCACCTACAAGTGAATACCATAGGACACTCAGAATATAAGGCTCTATAACACTCAACTTGAAGTTTTGTTAGTCATTAATCATTAACGCTGCATCTTCTCTGAGATCATTGTGAAATAAAGCATAACAGCAGTTGAAAGTTATTGGTTCATTGATTTTCATTTAGAAATGGTGAAATTTTAGCATATAGCAACTTATACACTTAAGAAAATAGAAGATAGACTAAAATAATTAAAGCTGATAATCAAGTACAAACAGATGCTCGGTATATCTGTCTTATACCTTTGCTGAAATTTTTCACTTGAATTTGCAGCCTCAGCTCTCCCAAAAAGGACCACAATCCATAGGTTTGCATTATTAAATAACTCCAGTGACTCCAGTTATGCCTTTTAATATCCTAAGATTCAGGTCTGTGTGACTTGCATTAAAATTAAAATACTTAGGGCCGGGGATTTAGCTCAGTGGTTCCGGTGCCTGGTTTGCAAGTGCAAGGGCCCAGGTTCAATCACTGGTAACCACATACAACAATACTGGGCATGGAAACTCGTGTCGACCAGCAATCAGTATCACACACCAGTGCCAGCTGTGGTGGCTCACACCTGTAATCCCAGCACTTGGAAGGCAGAGGCAGGAGGATTGCTGGGAGTTCTAGGCTGAGCTCAGGGCCAGCCTAACGACAAAGCAAGACCTTGTTTCAAAAAAAAACGATACTTAGGCAATTTACTTTGAAAATCTTTTGAAATCAGAACATCGTTATCAAAGATATGTTTTTATTGTGTGTTAAGGAAGTAGAATATTTTCTCAAAAATAACTTCCTTATTTCTTTGCTTTGTAAGGTAGGAAGGAGCATACAGTGGATAACGTGAAGTTGAGGAATTAGGACAAAACCTATAAGATAAAGTAACCCTCTGTAAGAAATGTTTTTATGCAATTTGATAAGACATATGTATAGGTACACTTTAAAAATGGAAAGCTTTCACATTAGAAATTGGACATTAGGCTTAAAAACAGATAAGTAATCTTTAAATATCAAATATTTTCTTATGTCTTTGGACCTGATCAAAATAAGTTTTGAAAAAATTGGCATTAGACATTTTTATTAACATGTGTTATTTTCTATAATAATTTCAAACTTTCTGTCTCTTTTGTCCATTTGTTTGTTTTTTCTCTGTTATTCATTTTTTTCCCATTTTAATTATTTCAAACTGGGACATGTAGGTGGCAGTAGGGGAAATAGTGAAAGTGACCAATGGGGAGCACCTGCCAGCCGATCTCATCAGTGTGTCCTCCAGGTTAGAACACGGAGCTGTGCAGGACGTGTGGCTGTGGGTCCTCACCCTAAACCGCAGAACAGTGGCCCCCAAATGTGGTTGAGCTCTCTATCTCTTCCTTTAAAACACAAAACATCTTTTTGTACTTATTTGTGATGGACATTTCACAAATGTTTTGAAGGCATTTTATGAATTTCTTATTGAATGATGTATGTCCCTCTGTCGGGCAGATTCAGCTCCTGTTCTTGCAACGGGAGTCCAGGAGGCAAGTCCAGAAAGTTAGATTTTACTATTCTCTGCATCATGGATATATATATTGATATTTAACAGAATGCCTCAGTACTAAGGCTTAACTCATGATCTCTCTGCAATAATTGTTTTGAACACTGTTAACTTTTTCACTGAAAATTGATTACATGTTCTTCATTCTCATTTCTTAAATTTTCTACAAGTTCTGTAGAATTCTACTAGTGATGATGACTATAATTTGGGCTTGTATAGGGTTTACAGAGGACCCCCTGCACAAAGTTGGATGTTGTACATTTTGTACCGCATGCTTTGGGATCAATTTTTATCCCACTTGTAACTTGTGACAACGTGCACGTTACTGTGATAAATTTCAGCTGTCTACTAGTGTCTGTATTGTAATCCGCATCTTGTTTCATTTTTCCACGTACTAATCAAAAAGCCTGCTTTGCCTCTCTGACTGTAGTTTGTGTGTGAGATGTCATTATAATTTGCTGAAATACTTATGATCTAGCATGATTCCTGACTTCTTGCTGCCCACAGCACTGTTAAGAACTGCTTCTCCCATAGCTGTCTCAGTGATTCTTTAGAATGTTCCAAATACAAATGCATATTTTACATGTCCCACTTCAAATCAAAGTCAGCCATTTAAACCTCCTTACTTCTTTGCCATTTAAGTCGCAGAAAATTTGCTTTTGTGAAAAAAAAAGTAGCTTAGAATTTGTTCTCATTTTAACATGAGGCTGGCCATCGTTAAGTATATGGATCCATTACTGCTACAGTATGGAATCATCATTTGACATTTTGTCATTATGCTTTTGCTTTCAGAAAATGTTTTATAGATTTCATTGCAAATTACATATAAACAAATTATAAATTGGGGTCATTGCCAGCACTAAATTACTCTTGTGAAAGTGACTTAAAAAGAAAATTTTTAATGACTGACAGAATGAAAATGTAAATATTGAAAGGCTTACAGTTAGGAAAAAAGTAACAGCCTCTATGAAAAAAAACCCCAAGAGTAAATGGGAGAACTTGCAAAGTTACTTTTGAATCAATCTCAAATATTTTGTCATTGACTGTGGATAGGAATAGTTTTCACAAATATTAGGGCTAAATTGTCATTTCTGAAACTTGGAATAGTCTATTTTATACATATACAAATTGAAAGTTGATTAGAAAATTCCAGGTGTCTGTGACTTGTAAATTTCTTTCTCGTGTGCATAGGCTTATGAGAAATTACATCCATAGTTACTTACATGGTGTTTGTTAGACTTCCTTCATAACCAGTTGCATTGTCAACCAAATGAAGGATTGGTTTAATGTCAGAATACTTTTCCACAAAGCAGAGGGTCCAGCTATACAGTGAACCACATACTCAGGTCTGTGGTTGTGGACAGTTGACATCAGCCTGAGAAGGGGACGGATGTGACAGAGCGGAGACAAACCTATGGCACATGTACTCAGCAGGCTGTTTTCATCATTAAAGTGCTATCAGGTTTGCCATCCCTGGTTTAGGTGCAGCACCTGTGTTAAATCTGTGGAGCACAGACCCCTCTGTACCCACTAGTGTCAGGAACAGATCATCACAGGAGATCTGGACTTTGACCCAGGGAGAGCAGTTGTTGCTCCATGCCAGTCACTTCGAACTGGACAGGGGAAAACTGTTTAGGAATTTCCCATCTCAAAAGGAAATCAGAGAGAGAAAAGGGAAAAAGAAAAAACACTCTTGACACATAGACCCTACCTCCAAAACACTCCAGTAGGAACCTGTGAAGAGAATATCCTAGGTTCAGGGCAGCAACAATGTGGCCAACTTGGATGATTTTAGTTTTAGCCTGTCCTGTCCTCAGAAATCTCACAAATGGGCTGGGGATTTAGGTCAGTGGTTTCAGATCCTGTCTTGCAAACGCAAGAGCCAGGGTTTGATCCCCGGCAACCACATACAACAATGCTGGGTGTAGAGACTCACACCCAACAGCAATCAGAGCCACATACCACAGTGCCAGGTGTGGTGGCTCATGTCTGTAATGCCAGCACTCAGGAGGCAGAGGCAGGAGGATTGCTGTGAGTTTGAGGCTGAGCTCAGGGTCAGCCTGAACTACAGAGCGAGACCCTTTCTCGAAAATAAAATAAAATAAAATAAAATAAAAAATCTCACAAGTAACTTTAGCAAATAAGGAGAATAAGAATCAAGAGAAACAGCAGAGAAAAGTACATAACTACTTCCAATGTAAAATATGTTCATGTATCTTTAAAAGCTGCCATAAAATTTTTGTGTTATGTGATCCATATGACCCTAGTCAAAAGGGTATTTAAATGCATTTGGTAGAAGTAGCAGTCTGGAATTTTCTAATCACTTTGCTTAGTCAATTTACATGTGGGCCATGAGCATGAAGTCTCACTTGATATCTCTGAACTAAAGATCAATGTGGACACAAACCTGCTTTACATTTCAGACACATTCTGTATCGTGTCTGTATGGATGAACTATTTAAAAATAATGTGACAGATCTACTCACTTACATTATCTTGAAGACCATTACTGTGTGTTGTCAGGAAATTGCTTTGCAGTCCTGGCTAGAAAGCTGATCCATGAGTTGTCATGCATGGGTTCTGCCTCACAGTATCTGGCTGTTAAAATGAAAACCATCAAGCAGCAAGGTGACAAGAGCTTTGTGTAGAACAGCGGTGGCAAACCTATGGCACGCATGCCAAAATGGGCTGTTTGTATGATTGAGACCTCTACAAGGTTCGCCACCACTGGTCTAGAACAAAGACTTTGGTGAATTTGATCATTTTAAATAAAGTAGTAATGCTTTGCTTCCCTCTCTAAACACTGTGCTTCTCGATTCTAAACAACAGTGAGCCCCAGGCCATGTGCTACATTGAGACATCCAACTTAGACGGTGAAACAAACTTGAAAATTAGACAGGTAAGTTGTAGTAGAGATGCATAGAATTATTCAGTTTTATTACATGGAATAAGAGCCATTTTTAAAAAAATATCACTCCTTCTTTTGTAATGTTTCTGTCTTGAGCAGAAGTGATTCTTCTAAAGATTTTCTCATTGAACCTGTGAAGAGACTTTGTAAACTGCTACTGTTAAGTTCTATGGGGCATTCATACTTACTTGCCTGGTTAATTATGGCCCTTCATATAAAGTTACTTATAATATTTTAAATTGCTTCATTAATAGCTAAAGTTTGGATAATGTTAATAGTAGTTCTAAGTGTTTGGATGTATGTTGACTTCTTATTCACCTGTCCCAAATTATTATGTGTCTTTGCACACTGAAATCTTAACTTTACCTTGCTATTCTGAAACTCTACTCATCGTGGGAATTTACAATAGTTTAAATTTCAATAATTAACTTCTACCATCCTTAGCAGAAGAAAAACTAAAGCTTATTTATAAAATTTTAAGAGAAATTTTTAAACAAATGTTTAAGGTTCAGGGAAGTGATGAAAATGGCTGGGAGTGTGGGAGGGATAGGTGTGGTGAGCTAGGCCCTTACAGGGACCTAGTCCCCTCACAGGGACTTTGACCCACAGAACAATTGTGCTCTATGCTGGTCACTTCTAATAACTGGATGGAGGGAACAACTGGTTGGGTGTTTTCTGTCTTGATAGGAAATAAAGAAGGAAAAAAATGAGAGAGAAGGAAAATGAAAAACAGTATTGGAACACAGACTATGTTTCATTGCTTTTTTAGATGCAGCAGACAGACTGAAAATATATAGTACTAAATATTTTGATTTTGGTAGTGAATTGTTCTTGGACATTTACTTGAAAATATCTTTGCAGACTACTTATAGTTTCTTTAGAATTTTTACAAAAGCTAGAAACTTGTTTGAAAGGAAAATATCCCTTTATTATGATTTGATAGAGTAATTGCTTTTAAATAATGAGATCCCTTAGGCCCTAAGAACTGGACCCCCTCAAAACACAATTTTTTAATAAGTTTTGCTTGTTTAAATATTTTTAACAGGGCTTACCAGCAACCTCAGACATCAAAGACATTGACAGTTTGATGAGAATTTCTGGCAGAATTGAATGTGAAAGTCCAAACAGACACCTCTATGATTTTGTTGGAAATATAAGACTTGATGGACATGGGTATGTAAAAATCTCAGGCTCCATGGTTGTCATCTTGTGCTGAGTGTCTTTCTTGCCAGTCTGAGAACAGATTTTTTTTTCCAAGTTTGAATATACACAACTCTTTTTATAAACCACATCTCCATTCCAACCTGTTTCTTTTGTAAAACTGCTGGATCCGAACCATGCTTGTGTGATACCATGGAAGATTTTCCCAGATTTCTACCAACATAGTACTTGGATGTTTTCAAGGATATTTCTGGCTTTTGGCTCATGTTTTAGTAGATGAATAACCTGTGGCTTTTTCTTCTACCAAAATATTTGACTAGACTTAACTCTCTAGTTTTCGTGGTTTGCATCCTTTCCTGTGTTCTGTAGATGTCTCAGAGATTTCAGACTCTACTTCAAAGTGTTCAGTGCCCTAGATAATTTATTGTCTCTCAGAGTAATTCTGTATGCTGTTTTCTAGGTCATGGAATTTCATCGGAGTCATTGTTATTTTCTGCTTCCTGTCTTTCTCTTTTTTCTCTCCTACTACATCCCTCCTTCATTCAACCAGCATGTATTACACACTGGGTGGATTAGGCCCCTAACACATTTATAGAGACAATGGTGAACAAAGAGAATAAGCACAGTGGACCTCTGCCTTACAAACTTAGTCTATTCCTGAGAGCTGGTTGTATCTCAAGTTGGTTGTAAATCAAGACACTTCAAATCTAGATGTTTACATGGGTACCATGTTATACATAACAAGAGATAGATAAATTTTCCATTAACCTAATTAATTCAAGTTGTTCATATGTCAGGCCAGTCATAACTTGAGGATCCACTCTATTCCTGCCCTGTGTCTTAATTTATTCAGGCCACTGTATCAAAATACCTTAAGCAGAATTTTATTGCCCATTGTTGTAAAAGCTAGGAAAGCCAACATGAAGGCAACAGCAGACTTGGTGTCTGGTGGGGACCTGTTCTTCACAGGTAATATGTGCTTGTACCCTCCCATAATGCCCTTCTTCATAAGGTCATGAATTCCATTCATGAGGGCAGAATTTCTATGATCCAGTCACCCCCAAAACATTGCTTCCTAATAACCAGTAAATTAGTTTTCATTTTATAAATATTGGGACATACAAACATTTGTACCATTGCATCTTGTTAGCTTACCTTCTTGTAGTAAAGGAAGGATACATTCATCAGCTTCTCTGTTGCTAGGATAAAAACACCTGATACATTTTAAAGGAGGAAAGGTTTATTTGGCTCATAGTCTCAGAGGTTCAGTCCACAGTCAGCTGCTCCACAGCAGGAACATCACAGAGGAAAGGTGTGGCAGAGCAAACTCAATAGTGCCAGAGAGAAAGGGCCAAGGTCACCTTGCTGTCATCTACTCATACACAACTGACATTGTGCTTTACTTACCAAGCCAGCCCTAACCCAAGCAAGGTGACACTTAAGCTGAACCATCAAAGAGGACAAAAGCAAAATAATAAATATGAAAAATCTATCTTATATTAGAAAATAATATATACTGTGGAAAACATTTCACAAGAAAGTTTGGGAGGCCTTGGGATGGAATTACTTTGAGTGGTGGTAGTGAAAAGTAGTTTCATTGAAAAAGAAATATTTGGTCAGTAATGAATAGTAGATGAAGAACTTTTAAACACTTGAATATATGGAACAAAAAGATTCTAAATAGATGATTCAGCATAGATCATTTGTACTATAACTATATTATCCCAAAATGTGAACGTGCCCAGAATAATATAGAACATTCATGAAATCGTTGAGATTAGAGAAATGTGATCAAAGACCAAAGTACAAAGGGAAAGACTGAAAGATAATAATTACTCAGCTCATATATAGACCCCTCTGAAAATGTGTTGTAAGTGAAATGAGGGAGATTCGTTGGAGAATGTGCGTAGAGGAGGAGCAATAGTTGAGGTTTGGACTTAGTACACTTATGATGTCCAAACAGAGGTGGTAAAGAGATAGTTGTGTATATATCTGAGTTTGGAATGAAGGTCTTGGATGAAATAAGTTTAGAATAGTTGGGATAGATATATATTTAATGCTGCAGAACTAGAAGAAATGAGAAAGCAAAAGGGCAGAAGCTAAATAAATAAATAAATAAAAAGACATGTGGAGACCCTTGAGCTTGGTTAGACTAGGTAGAAGCCCATGACAATTCCAGATCACGAAAGGAATTGATGGTAATAAGTGTAGACTTCTTTTTCAAAGAGTTTGGCTGCAAAGGAAGCAAGGAAATGGGAAGGATCTGGGAAGAAGAGTAAGATCATTCTGGCCTCTTTTTCCTCTTCTCTTTTCCTTTGCTTTGTTCCCTACATTCTGTACTTCATTTACCAAGCATATGTAGCATCCAACTAAATGTCACCTTGATGCACTGGTTCGACTCGCCAGCCTGGAATAGTGCTTTCATTGTCTTGTAATCGTCTTATTAGCATGTTGGAATTATAAAGATTATATGAAGAATATCCTGTACCACCACCCTTTACTCAGATCCCTCATAGGCTGTCTCGTAATCTGTAAAGTGGTTGTTGCTCTAAACTTTGCACAGAGTGATCTTTCTCTGAACATATGGTTATAGACTAATAATAGATTTGGCCATTTATACAAGTAAAGTTTCTTTAGTCTGACATTCCAAAACTGGCCAGCTTCCATTTCTTATCAGTTCTCTATTAAATTGGCATCAAGTAAATCTGTTCTGCAAAGAAGAAATTCTCCTATGACTTGTCAAGATTTCAGATACAGACAGAAATTATATAATGTGCTTTATTTTATGAGAGGTAGGAACAGATTTTGAAGACCTCAGTCTCTAACATGTTTGGCTTTCACAGTGATTACCAAAGCTCTGGGAGACCCTTTCAAGTGAATATACCTTGATTACCTTAAGCTCAATGACCATGATCTTAGTCCAGAGGTTGTGGAATTCCAGCTGTGATGAAAACTAGTAATAACTCTTCTCGAGTCCTTGTAATTAAGAAGTGTGTTGCCAGGCATCGTGGCAGGACTCTGCAAGACCAAGGCAGGGGAATTTCACAGCCTGGGCAACTCAGTGATTTTTTCAAAACTCTAAATCAAAAAATAATTTTAAAAAAGAGCTGAGCATGTAGCTCAGTGAAAAAGCTCCGAGTTCAGTCCCCAGTGACATACATACAACAGTAGCATGTTTTGCTTTTGAAGAGTTTGTCTCTGTTTTCAGCCTGTCCTTGCCACAATCTCTGAAGCAACCCTTGCTATGTACACCCTGTTGGAAAGGTGAGAAGCAGCACCATTCATGTGCGCTGGAACACAGACCAGGAATGTCTCAAGAACTTCATGGAAACCTTTTAGTTCCAAAGCCTCTGCCATCTCAGAAGGGTGCCTCAAATCTTCAGATATGTATGACATGGTTTGTCCCCCTTACAGGGTCATGTGCCAGAGGTGGAGGAACCTTTAAGAAGTGTGGCCTCGGGGAGGCAAGAGGTCACCAGAAAGGTTTAACGCCTACCCCCAGGAATGAGTTAGGTCCTGTGGCCCTGGATTTGTTACTACCAGGACCAGTTGTTGTCAAGCGAGCTGCTCTGGTCACTCTTGTATGCACTTCCACTGGTGAAACCATACACAGCAGCTGTGGTAGCTTAGACTCTTTGGCCCCCATTTTTTGAGACAGGGTCTTGCTTTTGTAATTCAGGCTGGCCCTGAACTCACTGTGTAGCCCAGGCAAGCCTGGAACTCACAGCAATCCTCCTGCCTCTGCCTCCTGCCTGCTGGGATTATAGGCGTGAGCCACCACACCCTGCACTGTGGTATGTGGTACTGACTGCTGGTGGTCATTAGGCTCCATGCCCAGCATTGTTGTATGTGGTTACCGAGGATCAAACCCAGGACTTTGCATTTACAAGGCAAACACTGGAACCACTGAGCTAAATCTGCAACCCAAACTTCTGTTTTAAAATACTTGTATTTTTTTTTTTATAGTTGCATGAAGTGGACCAAGATAGGCTCCCCTCCAGATGTATACTGAAGGGAAACTGTTACGTGTATTGGTTATGTGCACTGTATTGTCCTTTCTCTAAGTCAAAATACACTGTTTCCTCAGACTCACGCAGGGGCTGCTCTTGTTGATTAATCCAAATTGGTTCATTTTGCCTGCACCAGTAGAATTCCTGGAATTCCTGAGAGAAGGTCCAGGGCCCAAGCTACTGCTGGCATCTGAGGGCTGCTGACCTCAGGGTCACTTGACCTTTAGTAACAAAGCATTCTGTGTTCTCTGTGCACTTTTCTTGGGAAGTCATTTCTTTTCTTTTTCTAGGTTTTTCAAAAACATATTTTCTTTATATATGACTTACCCCACTCACTCCATATTGGGACTGAGTCCAGAGCCTCACACCTGCTAGACACCACTGAATTACATGCTTAGTGTTTTTAAAATCTTGACTTAGTTTCCAGACTAACAACTTTCCTACTTCAGTCTCTTGAGTAGCTGGATTACAAGTGCAAACAACCATGCCTAACCATGTTTTTGTTTGGTTTGGTTTGGTTTTTTAAAATAAAGACTTGATAGTAGGAGTCTAAATCTTGTATGTTACATGTTGTGGTTGTGTCTTGATATCCTCAAGCCTCATTCAGTCATAAGTGGAGCTTTTTCTGGAATTGACTCCTGGTGCAGTGCTAGTCTCAAGGGCACTAGGACTGAAGGTGTGAGTGCTGCCCATCCTGAATCATCTGCTTGAGATAAAAAAAGGCAGAAAGATGCTGTTGAGAGCCCCTCTCCTTCCCTCATTGCTTTGCATCTTCCACTGCCATGAACTTTTACCTCTCGACACCCTCCCCTGGAGCCAGCTGATCATGGACGAAACGTCTATGAACTGTGAGCCAAATAACCTTTCCCCCTTTTAATGCTGGGCATCAGGTGTTTTGTCTGAGCAATGAGAGAAAAGTAATTAAGACGTTACATTTCCATCAAGTAACCAAATGAATATATCTGTCACTGCTATGCTCTTCCAATATCCCTGAATGAGTTTGTATCACCCACTGACCTATCAGAGGGCTTGAGAAAACCCAGCTTGAGTCTTACTCATGAAAAAAGCAATATGATTTAAATTATTACCTCCCAAAGGTGCCATCTGCAAACACCACCTCATCCATGTGAGGGTTAGGCAGACACAATTCACAGCTGATAGGAAATTATGAGAAGTGGCTAGTATGATGCTAAAGGGGTGCAGCTTAAATACTACCCAACATTTGATCCTGTTAAAGAAAACCATTCTCTTTGGACAGAAAATTACTTCCTTTCCAAAAAGAAAATAAATGTGAGAGAGGTTATTATAATAAATTGAGCCTTTTTGGAATGATATAGTGCCTGTGCAATTTAAGCATTTTAAAGCTGTCATTTCTAATGCCACCATATTTGTCCTAGCACTGTGCCCCTGGGAGCGGATCAGATTCTTCTTCGAGGTGCTCAGTTAAGAAACACTCAGTGGGTTCATGGGATAGTTGTCTACACCGGACATGACACCAAGCTAATGCAGGTAGGGTTTGTACCCACGAAACGTGTTGGCCTGAGTCGGTTCCAGAATCTAAATAAATATGTTATTTGCAGCTCTCCATGCAATGACCCCAAACTGAGCAGAGGTCTGTCACAGATTCTCAAGCCCTGCCCTATACATCCAAAACCTGCACTCAGTGAGTAGATCCTTGAAGTGCCACCTGTATGCAAGAGCTCATGGCAACAAGGACACTGTGACTTTTCAGCAGAGATCACCCCACACACGAGTAAATCCTCATTGATTTCATGTGTGGTCCATCAGCAGCATTTTCTAGCCATTGTTGATCATTTCAAGTCATTTATGTAACAGCAGTGCTCAGCATTAAAAATATTTCTTTCATAATTGAATTTTAATGCAACTATCAAATTATTAATGTTTTTCTGTAAATTAAAGTGCATCAAACAGACATTTTTTTGTTGTTGTCAGCATTACCCAGCCCTAATGTTTACACCTGCCCAAAGATGTTCCTCTGTACTATGGTTGCCTCTGCGTTAGGTAGATGCGAAATGAAACTCTAAGGCTTAATTCGTGAGGAGGATGTTTTCAGCAGACAATATTAGCAGAATAACTGCTAGTAATGTTTTGATCCTTACCTAGTCTATAAATTCTATAAATCTTCATTTTACATTGATTATGATAAATTTAATTTTCTGTCCTGTAGACGGCATAAATATTTGAATCAGCAGATACAAATCTGAAAGCTTTCCTTGGTTATTCTTTAGAGTAAAGACTACTTGAATTGCTTCTATATTCAGTGAAATAATTGCAGGATGCCACCAGGAATTCAAAAATCTAAGATCCTTTAAAACTTACCTTCATCTTTATAAGTGTCTGCCTGCAGGTGCACGGGCCTTCTCTACCTCTTTTCTGAGCAGAGAACTAGCTAGATTCTTCTAGATGAGCTTTTTTGCTTAAATAGGCAATTTCATCTTTCCTCCGACAGTGTCTGCAAAAGGAAAGTTACTGTGTTCTATTTTTCTTTCTTTCTGACTTCCTAGAAAGTCAAATAATAAGGTGGAGTAGTGACCTTGAGAATAATAAGTGGTCAACATTGACCCCTTAGTGCATTTGTCATGGATTTGCTCTCTCTATATGCAAACTCACTTCTAAATATTAAGTTGTGATGAAATACACATCACTAAATTGTCTATTTTTTTTTTTTACAAATGATCTTGTTTCTTTTTACAGAACTCAACAAGCCCACCACTTAAGCTGTCCAATGTGGAACGAATTACAAATGTACAGATTCTGATTTTATTTTGTATCTTAATTGCCATGTCTCTCATCTGCTCTGTGGGCTCAGCCATTTGGAATCGCAGACACTCTGGAAGAGACTGGTATCTCAACCTGAGCTGTAAGCAATGGCGTGCTGACTGCACTGTTCTCCTTTCATATGTTTGCTCCACAATTGATTTCATTTATTTTATAAAATTTCCTGTTGTGTCTAGAAAGATTTTGTTGTCAAAACTGTTGGATATTTAGTGCTTAGTTTTTAGTAGATTTCCAGAAAAAGTAAATAAAATCTTACAATCTCTAAATTTAAAAATACTTATCATGTTTCCTTGTACCTCTCCAAAAAAAATTTATCAGCATACTGAGCATTCCATAACAATATGAAAGTTTCAGTAAGTACAATATAATCACTAACATGATATGCATAAATAAAAACTTTACCTTAAAAAAATTTTAAAGACAAGTTATAGCTATGTGATAAAGTAGACTGAATGTTTATGGAGGTAATTGTAGTCTTTGTATTATGAAAAATAGTTTCTGTGCTTCAAATTTATCTCAGTGTACTTGGACTTAACCTTAGTAATGTGGGGAGTCCTATAATAATATTCATCTCCTTCCAAGAAAAGTGCTATGGAACAGTTTTCCTGTAAAACCTTATGTCCTTTGGTTATTGTGGTATTAGTGTTCTGTCCCTGTGTATGTCTAGGGAGTGGTTTTGCATATCCATTTAATAAGTAGTCTCCACTAAATACTTAATATCTGAAAATTTGAAAACAAATTCTAGTAAAATTTTAGAGCAAAAACTAATTTTAAAACTGCTTTTCTTACATATATTTGCAGCTATTCTAAGTTATTTTCATAGCCATTAGCTTATTATTTCAACATGAAAAAGCTTACTACCACCAGTTTGTTCCTTCCTGTTCTTTGTGGTATGTCTAACTTGCTTCTATTTTCCTTTTGAGAAGGAAGAGTATAACATACCTACAGATGAATAATAAAACAGTGTACTGCTACAGTCTTGTTTGCTTGCTTTTGGGCCATTCTTTAAATTGGAAATACAATTCTTTTAAGAATTCATATAAAGTAATTACAGCCTATTAAGATTTTACATTTAACAAACTTTCTATTAGACTCTTGGTGCTAATATTTTAACTATTAGGATTTGTAAATCCTTG
Organism: Petromus typicus; assembly: GCA_004026965.1. NCBI lineage: Eukaryota > Metazoa > Chordata > Mammalia > Rodentia > Petromuridae > Petromus > Petromus typicus. The sequence goes on from PVIR01005882.1 coordinate 43,492, forward strand.
GAACAGGATTTGCAATACTATGAAGGGTGGATCCTTCCCTTTATAGTACCATGGTGTAGCTCGTTACAGAATTCACAACATAATGAACACAAAGTAGAGCTCTTCTTTGAATCTATGAGTGATTGGGTCCAGAGCTCCACAAGGGCCCAAAATCCAAAGATGCTCCAGTTCCTTATATAAAATGATGCAGAGTTCACATCCAACCTACTCATATCCTCACATATACTGTTATTTAAATCATCTGTAAATTATTTATAATACCTAATACAATATATATGTCATGCAAATAGTTGTTATACTATAAATTCGAGGACTAATTTCATGCAAAAAGTGTGTACAGGTTCATATTTTTCCGCTTAGTACTTTCAACCTGCAGTTGGCTGAACCTTTGTATATAAAAAGCCATGTATACTGCTATTCGATCTCAAAGGATATATTTGAGACTTAGACTGCATTATCAGGAAAGTGTTCTTCCCAAATTATCTAGATGCTATAAAATATTTTTAAAATTCTTATTATGCTAATTTTTTCAATGTCAAAATAAAACTGGTAATGATATTGTTCCCAATGTCTCCTCCACAGATGGTGGCGCTAGTAATTTTGGACTGAATTTCTTGACCTTCATCATCCTTTTCAACAATCTCATTCCTATCAGTTTGTTGGTTACATTAGAAGTGGTGAAATTTACCCAAGCATACTTCATAAATTGGGTAAGTATTAATCATGTTATTGTTGTCATAAGTAGAGCATGTATATCTTTTTTTCTTTATCATCAGGTCTTCTGAACTCTCAGAGAGAAAAAAAATCTTAATTGCACCTACTTTTATTTACTATCAGGTGTTATTTTTGAGCCGATATTATTTGAACAAAGTCTCTCTTCTCAGACTCATGCAAGCTTATAAACAGATGTCTTGAAGAAAAAGAGTCATGTGGTCAGAAAACCTGTTTAAGAATATATAGGGAAAGGAGACCACGAGATTGGAATTAAAATACTTGGATTGAACTTCTAGTGTTATCATTTGCTAAACATGGGAACTTGCCTACTCATTTGACTTCTGTGATAGTTACTTTCTTGGGCACTGAGATGGAGAAGAGGAAGAATGATTTCCTTCCATCCCATCTTAGTTGTACTGATCAAGGATGTTCTCAACAGAGCAAAGAAAGTTGCAAGCAGTGAAGCACTATGTGAAAAATACTGTGTTTGCTACTGTTAACAAACAGTTTATCAGTAATGTTCATTCATCTCTATAGAGTGTTTTCCACACTGTAAATAATGTCAGCTGTGCATGAATTTTTCTTTTTGAATTATTTTCTCAATGATTTTAATATTAGGAAAATGTATTGGATACTTATTTCCTTTAGGGGTGGATACTGGGTGTGGAGTTCAGAGCCTCCGCCCAGGGCCTCATGCCCTTTTTTATTTTGAAATAAATTCTCACTAAGTTGTTAAATTGCCCAGGCTGGGCTTGAACTTGAGTTCGTCCTACCTCAGCTTCCCGAGCACTGGAATGACAGGTGTGGAGCACCATGCCCAGATTATTTCCTACCTGTTAAAATAAAATATATTCTTATTCTTCCAGTTTTGTCTTCATTGAGGTTAAAATTGATGAATTTATGTAAATTAACTAATGTTACAGACCTTCTGTTAGAAAGCTTAAGTTTTCTCTTGAAGAATTGTGGTGATATTTGTAACGTTCCTCCATGAGTCATTTTAAAGTTTTTCAACATGAACAATATAAAGATTGTAAAATAAAACTGATGATACTTTTGTAACTGTTCTTTATGTTTTCATGATGAACGATCTGCCTACATTATCAGTTTCTTTATTCTTCGGTATAAAATCTGTAATTTAGAAATTGGAATTGAGCTGCAGGCACAGCTCTCCTCAGGCAGGATGTGTGTCACTGAAGAACTGTATAACATGTGCGAATATGATTAAAACATACTCACAGGCTCTCATTTATGGAAATAATCAGGTAGCTCACTGTGACCTATGTAAGTGCTCAGGCCAGTAACTGCTCAATCCATTCATGATTTTTTATTTGAATTTTCAAAATAATATTTTCTTCTAATCATCATTTTAGAGTTGAGTAAACAGAAGAGACTTAGGCTTTTCAACCACCTTCTTAACAGGATGAAAAGTTTAACCTTATTTCCAAATGCTACCCTTATGTGCTATTTGAACTTAGCTGTTGTAAACGTTCTTCGGTCATCTTTTTCTCCCTAACTACACACCGCCACCTCCTGTGGTTGGTCATCTTTTCCTGCCTTCTGTACATTCATCTCTGTCCTGATCTCCTCACTCTTTTTTAATCATGGTTCATTAATGTCTCTCTTCAAACGTGGTGCCTAAAACTCGAGAGCCTCTTCTGAAAGTGGTATTGATCAGTTCCAAATACAGAGAGGAGAGATAACAGTTCACACTTCGATTTTGGTCTTTTCATCTGATGTGTGAAAATCAGAAAATACAGCCGTGAATTGTTGATAATATTCTAGTAGGGAAAAACATTAATTTATTACATGATATAGTCCCACATGAATACAAGGCAAGTACAAATAAATACCAAAGAGTACGTTTCTTGCTTGGTTCTTGTAAGTGCATGTATTTTGTTTCCAAGTAATGTAGTACAAGGATCTTGGGCCAGAAAGTAGAATAGAATCCCTAGATTCTATAGAAAGTAGAAATCAGAAAGAATCTCTCAGATAGTTTTCCCAATGGCCTAAAGACCTTATTACTTGAACAACATTTATTTGCTGTCTTCTAGGTCACATTAAGCTCTTACTTTGTGTCGATGCTTAAGGGAGTGGTATTATTCTAGTCCTTCCAATAGGTCACCTTTCTTGAAGGTTAGAATGAGAGTCAACCTAGATTCCCTGATTTCAGAGATAAGTTCTAACCACCATACTGTTCTGTTCTAACCATGAAATATACTTTATATGGAGTACTTTTCAGGGAAACGAAATGGTATTCACATGTAGTTCACCATTCAGCAACTTATTAAAGAACAGAGACACTAAATGTCTTTTAAAATTTTACTTATTGTTATGACTGCTTGCATTAATGTTGTGCTGTGTTTTTTTAAGGACCTTGACATGCACTATGAACCCACGGACACCGCCGCAATGGCTCGGACGTCCAACTTGAATGAGGAGCTTGGTCAGGTGAGCTCTCTCACAGACAATGAGTCAGTAGTCACATTTGGTGCAATTCCTGTCTTCAGTGGCAACTGCTAATTCAGTGACAACTCCTAATTTCCCATTTTTGAACAGTAAACACAAGGCCATATGTTGGTACATGACTAATAATTTTTAATTTTAATAAGTGAAATTTTCAAATACTACTTTAACAGATTTTGCCTTTAATAAGGTAAGGTCCTACACAAGCCTAGATATGACCCACAATCTATTGTCCAGTAAGTGTGTAAAATATTGGTTATTTTTGAGTTGTAAATGTAGTAATAGAACTGTTCATAGACTTCTGCTAGGCAAGAAAGGGAAGTTCAAGTTACGTGAGTTTGTTACTTAAATGAGAATTTTACTTTTACATCTGACAGTACATCCACGTGTACAGTCATGCATCCTTTTAACATTTCAGGTATGTTCTGGGAAATTCACAGTTAGGTGGGTGATTTTGTCATTGTGAGGACATCCAAGAGTGTATTTACACATGTTGACAGTGATAACATCACTAAGCAACATAGTCTTACACTCATCTATACAATCCCTCACTGACTTATGGAGCACACAACCGTATATGTGTATTTATAATGTGTTCTGTATGCTAGCTGGATGCTCACATTGTAGCCATTTTCCTACACTTACTTAAATAGCATTAGGACAGAATATACTTTTTCTTACTAATACAGATATGTGAAATTAACCATACAAGTGATCAGCAATTCTACAGTTATTATATTGAGGAATGTCCTAGTATATTGACAAATGTCTTAGGGATCTATAAATGTCAAGTAAAGTAGTGACCCTTTCAAGTGGGATTCAAATAAAACTAGGTGTACTTCTCTGTGGCTAGTTTTTCTAATATCTTGATAGTCTTTAGTACTTATATATAAAATAACTGATTGCTAAAATTATTTTAATAACTGAATATGTTCCTTGAATGTGCAGAAAGCAGCCAATTAATGGTATTTGCTGTATTCCAACAGTGTAACAAAGTTAAAAATGTAATTCAAAGTTTTCTTCCTCTACTAAAAATGTTGCAAGCATTAAAGAATGTTTATCTCTTTTAGGTTAAATACATCTTTTCTGACAAAACTGGTACTCTAACATGCAATGTCATGCAATTTAAGAAGTGCACAATAGCAGGTGTTGCTTATGGGTAAGTTTTCTTCCTATACACCTGTAAAGTAGCTCTCTCCATGTGAGGACACACATGTATTCCGCATTGTACTTTGGTATTGTCTTCATGGGGAACAATGTGAGGTGGGTCTTCGAAGTGTGCAGAGTGTAGCAGTGTCTCTGGCAGGAAGGTACATTTCTCTTGCTCTGAAATCAAGTGTATAGCCTGAGTGTGCTAATCAGTGTAGTCTGCCCTTGGTCAAATTTCAAGTTAAAATACTATTGTCAATCCTCTACCCATGGTTTTGATTGATTATTTTTCCTGTTATCACCTCTCTTCTTTGCAGTCTCAGAGCAGTCTAAAATTTTGATGATAGGAAGGAAGTAGGGGTGTGAAATTCTCCAGTCCCAGGGGTAATGAATATTAACCAAAGATTTTATGAAGCTGTTAATGTCCTTTAGCATGTGCTTGTTGGATATCTATTGAGTTTGTTTTCAGATATGTTTGCCTAAGCTGTTCAAAACCCTTCCCTTTGAAATACACAGCAGAGCAATGTGAGGTTAATGTCTACGTTTCTCAAAAAACACATGATTGAAAAAGGAAACATACTTCTGATGATTAACATTGGTCAATTATCAGAAGTTGGTGATTCTTCTCATCTGAAATGAGCCTTTAGTTATTCCAGCATTGGCCCTTGCTTTTGGTTTTCTCACTGACCTGCTCTTCCCCTTCACACTTCGTCTCCAGACAGTAAGCCAATGTAAAAAGACAGTTGGATTATGAAATGTTTTGTACCAGTTTTTTTTAATTGTGGTTAAAATTATAACCATGTGACCATGTCATGAAAAATTTGAAAGGTGTGTGGTTATTTCTATACACAAAGACTGAAGGGAAATAGATGGAAGCAGATAGACCTGTTCTTTTGGGGCAGGAGAGAGTGTGACTACAAGTGATATCAAATTGTGTGTGTGTGTGTGTGTGTGTGTGTGTGTGTGTGTGTCTGTCTGTGTGTGTGTGTAGTTAAAAAAGATCTTCTTCCCATTGTGACCTCAGAGAAAAGAAGGAAAGACCTACTGTGAGTCTACATTTTCTCCTGTTTACATGTATTGTCAGTTCTATGCTAGTGTTGATTTTTACACACATTTATTCACAGGTTTTATTTCTACCATGACCTATTTAATAAGTGATATACTTTTTTACTTTGTGCAGTTTCCAATTAAATAAGTTATTTAAATCATTGATCAGAAAACTATTAAGACAGAAAGTTAAAACAAAATGTAGTCTCTCTTCTGCATTGTACCAGGTTTCCCCTGTTCCTGGAACAGGTCCATGAACACTCCTAGGCAGGACTTCTGGAGAGCAGTGTTCCTCCTGTGTCTATTGGTGATGATGACAGTAACTACTGTGACAGGACAGGGTAGGTTCCAGCAAAGTATTTCCCCCATGTACAGTACGCTGCTAGTAAAACTGATTTTCTCTTGGGAATATAGCTTTTCTTAATAATGGCACTACTGGGTTATCAGAACCTAATTGTGTCCCCATTTGCCCATAATAGTGTCCAGTAGGATGAAATATAATAGATGGGACACATACTTCTGGCCCCAACAGAAGAAAGCAAGATGTAACTAAGAATAAGCAAGAAGCTGTGGTGTCCAGTGGATTCTATCACGATGAATGTCCTAAGATTCATCCCTGTGTGCAGTATTTGACATCAATGCAGAGATCTCTGAGGCAAAAAAAAATGTCAAGTAAACTAGGCAGTGTTTTTCCCTTTATTGTGGAAAAGATATTGAATATGAAATCATTTACATTTTCTCTTTAAGTAAAAAAGTAAGGCCCAAATAAGTAATCTTTATATATGAATATAGTACATGAGTAGCTTCACACACCAGTGTTCTGCTTAGAAATTTATTTGCACAAAGGATTAGCCATTTCTGTGAGAAGAGATTAACCCTGGAAAACCTCACAATACCCATAATCCTTAGCCTCAAGATCTAAGTTACAGCCAGTAGACTGCAATCACTATGACTGGTTGTGGATGCCACTAAAGACCATTCATTTATTTACGCATCTCACCAAATGTTGGTCAGTTTCTTTCTAGGTGTACAAGTGTGGCCTTCATTAAGGGATAGAAATAATAATCAACTAGAGTTGTTATGGTTCCACTCTTCTAAAGTTTATTGTCTAATTGAGGACTAAGAGGAGTTAATGAAGTAATCAGAGACTCAGACACAATCCTAACACTGTGAAGCTGTGTGTCAGTCTCTGATGGGTTGGGCTAATCAAGGAGATCAGAGAATGCTTCCTGGGAGATGGACGCTTGAGCTACGATCTCAGTGACTGAGAATAAATGAACTTATCAGGCAAACATGACGCCATTGGTGTATAGTATGAGGGTAAATAGCTGGTAGCTTGGAAACACCAGAACTGCTGTGCAGAGATCGGGAAGCTCATGCAGGTAAGATGGAGATGGATGTGCACATTGCCTGTGCTCATCACCCCCTGGGGAGCACTCAGCCTTCTGTCAGGGCTGCACCAAACTCAGGGAGAGTTCCGCTCTCACCCTTGAGCTCTGGAGCTTTTGAGCTGTGTGACTTGGGAGAAACAGCCCTTTCCCACTGTGAATGAGAAGGAGGCTGGGGTGTCATTCCTGTGCAGCTTGGCAGAACTGTGACACAGGGTTTGGACACCATCCCTTGGCAAGGCCGGGCCTGAGAGTGAAGCTGATCAGAAGTGATTGCCTTCAACATCGCACTGTAGTCAGTTGCCACAGAAAGCCAACTCCTTATTTGGGAGTCCAGCCCGCTGTGGGCTGAGTGAGTCTTCCTTAGAGGCCGTTCGAAGAGAGACAAGAAAGCTGATGGGAACGCTTCCATTGTAGTGGGACTGACAGAGTAGGTCCTGCACTGGCGGCCCGGTGTCCAGGTCAGGTTGATGAAAGGACAGAAAGAATAGAGTGGACATTTAGGGCGTGGGAAAATTGTGTGCATTTCAGTAGTTTATTATATATTTGTCAAATACAATGATCCCTCCATTCTTACTGAACTCACATTTTTAACTTTAACGGTGTCTAATACTTTTAATTTGAAAGAAAAACATCCAATGAAAATATATCATGAAAGGAATGGGAAATAAAATCTACTCTGTCATGTATTTTGGGCCCCCTGGGACTGAAAGCATGATGAGTTGGTTGTAATGAAATACACCAAGAAGGCTGTGCCCGTGTTCAAATGAGCTAATGGATAAAATTTAAATATTACGGAGCACATGGTTTGGTTGAGAAAAAAAGAAAAAAGTTGAAAGAGTGAATGATAGTCTTAAATGAACATTTTAAAAATGTGGTTCCATTGAATCATAGAAACACAATCACTTTTACTTTACCAGACTTTTTAAGGGAACTATCATCACATGATGCCCAAAGTTCTTTCTGAAAAATTGTGTACCATTTGGCAAATTTTATCTATGTGATAGTTTGTTCCTAGCTATTAAGATGTTTGTTTCATTAAAACATTTTGTTCCGATTGTATAATATGTGATGATATTATGTTTATAAACATTCTCTAATTAATATGATCACTTTTTGACTTTTTAACTTCTATGTAATTACTAAGTTTAAATATTTCTTACCGAATCTTGAATTCCATATGCAAATGCAGCGAACTTTTGGGTTGGAGTAGAACGGCTCTCCTGCTACAGGACCCTTTGGAAATCTGCTTGGCTACCATGAATGCTCATATTCCACTGACTATACTAACCACCACTCTTCAGATTCAACTAAGAATTCATCTTCTTAACACTTTAGAGCCCCATCTCTCAGCACTTCCCTGGTTCCTGGTTTTATGTTCTCAGCCTTTCCGTGATTATTTTTCCTTTCTTTCTGTCCCTCCTCTCGCTTGCTGAAGTCATGTGCCCGAAGCTGAGGACTATGGATGTTCTCCTGATGAATGGTAAGCTCTGCGAGCCTGTCTGTCCCCCTGGTCTCTAACAGGTTTGCATTTCATCGTTTGTTAAACACATTTCACTACTTTGGAAAACAGCATTGTTCACCAGGTTGGGTGACAGTGCTATAAAGTAAAAGATATATTTTCAAATCAATTGAATATCCTTGATTTTCTATTGAGTAACCTATATAAATGTTTTATAAACATTTAGCTTAAAAGTTAAAGGTTCTGAAGTATTATATTATTTATCTATAATAAAGTCTACAATGATCAATTGCAGTGTGCTAGTCCCTAGGCTGTGAACGACCTAAGATTTCAGCTATGACTTCTGAAAAAAACTTGGGTTTTTTTAGCTGAGCAGCGCCCTCTCCTGCCACTTTGTGTGAGCTGCAAAAAAAAGTTTCTAATTCCCTTTTATATTTTTCACTATTTTAAAAAGGCTGTTAAAGGAATAGAAAATGGATATATTTAATGAAATAACCTTGAAGAAAAGTTCAGTGACCTTGTTTTTCAGGACTAATGTAAACTTCAATACAATTAATTGTAGATTTATACTAAACATGGCATTTTATAGGCTTAAATTCAATCTGGATTTTTTGGTTATTATTTTACTTTAAAACTTCAGTGTATTCACATTTTCATGTAGGCAAGTGTAAGTTTATTTTGTTATTTCTGTTTTTCATCATGATTTTAAGGCGAATAAAATTTGAGAAAAATGATTCTTTTAATAATTGTGACTATCAAATATTCAAGCTATGCTTTTATTGTTAAATTATATGTATTTTATGAGTAAGCCATGGTTCTAATACATGTTGAAGTTTAACAACAGTTAATTTGTGATTTTTTGGTTTTTGAGTCAATGTCTTGTTTTGTAGTTGAGGTCAGCCTGGAACGTATTATGTAGCCTCCACTTCATGGCTACAGCTCCTGCCTCAGCTTCTTCAGGGCCAGGATTACAGGCATGCACCACCATCCCCAGCTAACAGTTCATACTTCTAACGTGAAATTTATTTTATTAAAGCAAAGATTTGATAAAAGTGTCCAGTATATGTACTGAAGGCATTCTGCTGAACTCATGTGACAGTGAGTCACTGCACGCTCACACTTAGAGTGTCATCCATTTTGACATCCACATACAGATGTCAAACATAACAATATGAATATAGTGGACATGGATGCAATTATTTCCCACTTGGTACCTACTTGTTCTAGTGATGGCTCAGTTTTCTCCTTGCTGCTGTGACAAAGCACATAACCTCATAGATTAACTGCTTCCCATTAAAGGGCTACCATCTCTAAACTGATAGTAGCAAAAGTTTGGGGATTAAATAAAAAGATCTTTTATTTCAACATTTGTATAGCCATTAAAATATACTGTTTTTTGCCTAAACAGTATATTTCTATAAGCTTTTTTTTTTTTTGCTTTGCTTCAGCAAATTTTAAACATAAGCAAAAACAAAAAAGTACCCATTACTTGCTTCAGCAGTGTCCACTCAAGGCCAATTGCAGTCCTGCTATGCTTTCCTCCCGCTCTTATTTTGAAGCAAATCCCAAATAACTTATTATTTCAGTTTTTCTTCACTACTTAATATAGTTCCATATTATTCTGGTAGTTTTTCAAAGCAAATAATAATGAGGCTGATTCTCCAGCATGATTAGTTTAAAGTCTTCTGTACATAATCATCTCCTTTTAGTTTTTAGTGTGATCACAATATTCGGTGCGTAGTACTGTTTTCTGTTTTCTAGTTGGTTTTTTCCTCATTTCATTCCAATCTGTAATTGCTTCGGAGTCAACAGTATTTTTTTTATTCTGCTGCAAAAGCCAGGCTTGCTAAAACATTCTTCCAAGCGTGAGCACATAATTACGAGCTCTAGCACATCTACATTAGCATTAGTCTTCAAAGCAGTCCAGTTGGCAGGTAATTTATTTATTCCAGTGATCAGAAGAGATTGGACTTCTCTTTTGTGATTACCTCCCGGGATACTTTGAGACATGAAGAAAACTGGGCCCCTTTACTCTGATCAAAAGCAGCCTTTAATAAAAATATTGAATTTAATCTTCTATCCATCTTCTTGGACTTACCTCAGCTTGTCTCTTAGTAACAAGTCATTGCTAAAACTTAAATCTCCCAACACAGAATTTTGATTTGAAAGCAGTAGTCCCACTGAAAAGCAGGTCATGCAACCCCTTTGGCAAAACAGCGTTCTGGGGCCGGGGATTTAGCTCAGTGGTTCTGGCACCTACCGTGCAAGTGCAAGTGCAAGTTCCCCAGTTCATTCCCCAGTAACCACATACCACAGTGCCAGATGTGGTGACTCATGCCCACCAGCAATTAGTACCACTTACCACAATGCTAGGCATAGTGACTCATGCCTATAATCCCAACACTGAGGAGGCAGAGGCAACAGGATTGCTGTGAGTTCAGGGCTCACCTGGGCTACATAGTGAGCTCAGGACCAGGCTAAACTATAAAGCGAGACCCTGTCTCAAAAAAAAAAAAAAATCAAAAACAGTGTTCTGTGGGCTCCCTTGCCCTCCCTGGCATAGATGCCTGCAGCAAAGAGTGAGTCCTCCAGGTTAATGAAGTGGGCACAGCCCCCACGTCCTGAAGGGCTCTGCCTGGGGACCAGCTACTCTGCAAGGTGCTCCTCGCTTGGAGAGCATCTCCCGACAGCTCTACTTCCAGTTATCGAGGAGTCTCAACCCCATCTTGGAAACACCCTAGTGAGATGCTGGGAGTTGTCCAGGAAGCCATTGTCCTACCTGCTACCTTCCTGCTGCAAATGGCTGTGACTAGCAGGCAGCCACTGGTACCCCAGCATTTGTCTTCTACTAAGTCCATTGGGAAGCATATTGCATTCATCCAAAATGGATTCCGTGACTGCTAGGAAGCTCAGAGAGGAAAACCAGTGTGTGGCTTTACCCTGAGATCAAGATTACATTATTTTAACAAGTTTAATTACTAAGGTAGAACAGTGAGTGCTCAGAGAGCCAGGTTTCTGCCTCTCTGTCATAATCACCACCAGGTAAGGACTACCTTTCTCCAAAGACGTTGGAGGTCAGCACAGTCACACACTATCCTGACCTGAGGAAGGACATGAATGGCAGAGTCCATGCCCAGGATCCTCATTTGGGCCCATTGTTCTAAGGGCCTGGTTGCTGCAGATCTCTCTGCTCAATTGTTTCTTTTGTCTGAAGGAACTAAATAAGGAATTCAGGAAGTCTGCTCTAGAAACATTCAGCTGTGTACTCAGGTGAACCTAACATACCTAGAAAAGGAAGTGGATCAAAGAAATATGCTTTTCAAGAGGTAAAGGCCAAAGTGGGGGCCCTAGTGCCTGGAAGCATGCAGTTCAGGGATCAAACTCGGCACCTTGCACTTTTGAGGCAGGCATGACACCACTGAGCCTAATCCTTGGCCCCAGAAGCGTATAGTTCTAGAGGACTTTATGTCCTTTGCCTACCCTCTGTGAGAATTCCCCAAAGATGGCACAAGAAACAAGTCTGCCCTACTCTTTGTCAAGAATGCCAGCAGGAAATTGGGAGATTAAAAACCTGAGGCTGACAGTGTGAATGTGCTCCATGAAAGAGTATATCCGGAGCCCTTGTCTTTGGCTCTGTGGATCAACATCCACACTGGAAGCCTTCTCTATGGAGTTTCCTAAGTCTGCGGACTGCCAAGTGCCCATCCCAATGCTGCCCAGTATCAGAGCCAGGCCTCAGCACAGTTATGAAACCATTGATGTCCAGCAGATAGAAATGCAAGTTACCACTCTAGAGATCAGTGACAGGCCTGTATGTGGTCACAGGATCAGTCTGTGCACAAGAGCAGGACCACCAGGGCACAGCGGGCACCGCCGTGAGGAGAGTCCCAGAGCAATTCGCCCACCTCGGGCTCCTTCCCAGAGGTGCGTCTAGGGGCTGCCCACACTTGAGCTCTTTCTAGTCCTGCATGTGGAATAAGTGACCCCAGTGCACAGCTTCCTAAAACAAGTTGACTCCAGACTTAATGATAAATTTGGAGACCAAATTGAGGAGCTCTTCAGGCTTGTCTGGGCAGAGCACACACCTGTCCCAGTGCACTCCTGGCCAGTAGCCCTGGGGAAGGCTGGAGGCAGAAGCAGACATGAATGTCCCTTAGATGTGGCTGACACTCAGAAGCGTGCTCACACCCATCCTCCGTTACCAATAAAATCAGTAAGAGTGATTCTGAGAACCATCGCCTCTGTTCAGACGTACTTACCGAGATGTCTACAGTGCTTCACAGTGAGAGCGGCCTTGCAGCCCCTTCTCCATCTGTGAGATAAATGAGCACAATGAAAACAAGTACAACGTGCCTATGAAAGCTTGTTCTGTCAGCTTTCATGTTGGCTGGAGAATTCTGATGTTTTGAATGGGATATCCATAGGAAGTTGGGTCCAAGCCACCACCTCCTACATAGATGAGGGTCCTACATTTGTATTTGACGTGGATGAACACAGTTTTCCTTGGGACATTTGGAATGTTAAGGATTTTGACTTGTGTTGTCCTGCTTGCTTATTAAAGTGTGCAAGCACAGGCCTGGGGAATGAGCCATTCCTGTCTCTATTCCCTGCACTCATTAAAGTGCTTAATTTTATAAAATATAAAAGTTGTTTATAGTCACATGGCCTTTGTCTTCATGTATGTATTCATATGTCTGTGTGTATAACATACTGATTTAGATTATGTGTAGAGTGTGTGTATGTTTCTTCAGGTAATTGACATGAATTTTGTTCTTATTTTTAATTTTTTTTTAAGTCCACAGCACATTAACATGTTACAAATTCAAAGGGCGTAAAATGGAGAAAGAAATTCTCCCTTTTCCATCTAACACCCTTCCGTGTCTACTTCTAAAGACACCCAGTGCAGCCAACTTCAGGAGTAGCCTTCCAGCTCTATTCTACAAATTTAACTTATTCTCATATTTTGAAACAAAGCATTCTGTACACACCGTTTTGTACCAGCTAATTTGACATGTACCATTCATCTACAGATTTTTTAAACAACATCCCTCATATGCCTTTTAGTTATTTTTCACCTTTTGCAATTAAAGATGTGCTGCAAAAATTAAATTCATATTTACATAGCATTTTATATCAGGAAGACTACTAATATAATTATTACCTTCAGTTAGAATGGCTAGATTAAAATATTTTAATGTGAATCTTACCTAGTTACCTTTTGTAGAGGTTATAGACACCATTTTACATTATTACCAATAACATAGACTTTATTGTTTTTCTACAATTACAATAAAACTGAGTTGTCTGACTTTATTCTTGCCAAATTGAAAAAGCTCATTTGTCTGATTATGAGGTCAGATTGAATACATATTTCAGGCCACTTATACATTCTTCTCAATGAGCTGTGTGTTTCTACCCTCTTGGCATGATTGTAATATATTGTTCATCATTTTTTAAAAAGTGGGAAAATGTTCCTTAGCTTATTAACTTTGACTCTTTTCTTTGCCTGCAGTGGTTTCTAGAATACAAAGTAGTTATTGGTGTGCAGTTGGATTTATCTATATTGTATTTTCTAAATTAAATATGAAGCCTAGGTTTTTCTCATTCCTGAGCATTTTCTTTCCATATCTTGAGTTCTTTTATAACATAATACAACCATCTGGAGTTTATTTTGGTTTAGCGTGAAAGACAGGACCCCAAACACTTGTCTTTTTATTGGGCTTATATTACATGAATTTTGAATTTTAAAAAGTTCATAGTCTGGGCTATCATATATGACTTAGATACTACTAATTAGGACATATACTTTCTGAATTTTCTCTTAATTTTTATTCTATAAGGATTCTTAATTTTTATATGCTCAGGGAATAATTATTTGCAAAGTATTTTAGCATTTAAATTAGGCTGCAAGAAGCAACAGATTTTGACTTTATAAGCCACATTTTTGTTCTCTGTAGAGCTGTGAACACTCCTTGCATTCTGACTGTTGCAAACCACCATAAAAGTTTTTGTCTCTTTGTGAGCAAAATTCCACTTGCAAATATCTAGGGGGAAAAAAAATCTAACAAAATGTTGATGTTGGCTTACTTTTATTTTTTTGCAAACTTTTTGCAAATTAGCAACTGGCTAATTTTATCAACTGGCAATATAACAATATAAACTATTGTTACTTTTTAAATAGTTCTTGGGTTTTTGTTTGTTTGTTTGTTTTTTGTTTTTTAAACACAGTCTCAGTTTGTGGTTCAGACTGGTCCTGAACTCAGCCTTGAACTTAGCAATCCTCCTGCTTCTGCCTCCTGAGTGCTGGGATTACTGGTATGGCACTGTGGCATATGGTTCTGATTACTGGTGGACATGAGTCTCCACGCCCGGCAAGGCAGACTCCAAACCATTGAGCTAAATCCCCAACCCCATAGTTCTTATTCTTACATGACATGCTCTTCATTATTTTATTATCTTTACTACAAGTGAGTGGTGTATAAGATTTTGGAACACAGTATAACCCCAAGCCCGAATCACCCAAGTTAAGCTGATAGAGGATGAGTAGTTTGTGATTTTTCAGTCTTGGGAAGAAAGCCACATTGTAAGGGAAGAGTTCCTATTTAATATTATCCGTGGGATAATGTCTGTGTAAATATTTTCATTACACATCTAAACTTACCCAATTATAAATACATTTGAAAGTGATATCAATTATAGCAACTAGGATGTATGGAATGAAAAAATTACTGGAGAGATTAATAAGACATATCTTCAGATTTATGAAGGCTTTTAGCCTGAAATTCTTTGGAAATAAAATAAGACTTCCTCATGCAAGATGTGACTGTGAATATTCCTTGACATTTCATTTTCTCTAATGAAGTCAGAAAGTTATTAACTGTGGAACATTAAAAGATACTTGAGGTTGGACAGTACTGAGGATTGAACCCACTAGGCTATATCCCCTCTTTTATTGTTTTTTTTTTTATTTTGAGACAGGATCTAGCTACATCATGAAACCATTAGGTATGAACTTTCAGTCCTCTTTCTTTTATGTTTATTGGTACATTTTAGGTACATATTATCACCACATTCATTACTGGGATTTGGACCTGTACATGATACACATCTATTCTCATTTTTTCCCATTCCCCTTTCTGAGTCTCCCCAAGTGCTTAGTGTACAGGCATCTGCCACCACACCCAGTTTAGTGAATGCATTTTAATAAGGACACTTTATAAAGGTCCAAGTAATAAACTTCTTAATAAATTAATATTTGCAAGAAAAATATAGGCCAGTTTTCCTGATTATTAATAATTTAAAAGTTCTTCAATTTTTCCCTCTGACTTTGAAAATAATCATTACAAAGATAATATGAAGTATTCATTTTGCCTCACAGAGATATGTTGAGAATTCTAAACTACAACATGCTAAAAAAGATGTATTGAGAAATAACAGACTAAACTATTACATTATAACTTCATTAGAATTGGGGGAAATGTGTTTCATTTAAGATATTACATGTATCCTATTATTTTGAATTCAGTCTTTTTCACTGATTTCCCCTTTTCAAATTCTGGCTTTAAAATGTGAAAGTCTTGACTTTAGTACACTGGTGTTCATAGTATTTTTTAACTTTTACAAACTGTGATTAAAAGCTTTCTGGGTTATAATTCTGTATTCCTGGATACACTGTTTTTTCTGTGGTGAATCCTGAGACTTTCATCTCATGTACACAAAGCTCGTATGTATGTGCTTCCGCTCTTTCTCAGTATCCTCTTTTGTTTTGACATTCTCTCTTAAATGTTCTTTGGTTTTCTTTTCATTTTCTTAAATGCCATGGCTATGAGTTAATGATAACTGTGAGTTATAAACTGACTCTGTGTCCTGTAATGTATGTAATACATTTGCTGATCCAAAGCCAGTCATAAGACAGAAAGTTTCATATATTTTTTATGATGCACAAATGTGATATTTATAAATACTAGCTGAGATATTTGTCAGTGACAGAAGTTGATGTATAGTTCATTATGTTTTTATATTTCATATGATTATGATGGAATGATACAACTATAAATGCAATAAATATTTCTTATGTAGCTAATGTAAAAGAATATTTTTTCAATAATTTCACTGATACCTAGAATCTTAAAATTTTAAGTTCTAAATGTCATGTGAGTATATAAGTTGGCTCTAAGAAAATGAACTCTAAAATTAAAATATTTTCATTGCACTGCAAATGCCTGTCACATTTCAGAATGCTTCAGTATGTTATATGACTGAATCATGAAAACTGTGACATCTTGTTTAGAAATTCAAGCCAAGTTGTGTTTAATTAATTAAAAACTTACAGGCATAACGATTTCTTTTTAAAGTCAGTCATAAATAATGGCTCTGTGGGCTTTATAAATGAGCTCGGTTTGCTCCATTTTTTCTCCTTTTAGGCAGAACTCACAATTTGGAGATGAAAAAACGTTTAGTGACCCATCACTGCTGGAAAATCTCCAAAATAATCATGTAAGTGTCATAAACCACAATCTTTTCTTATGGTTGAAATCTAATGAGTGTTTCTCTGCTATCTTCTGTGTCTTTTGTGTATTATATATATGCATACATACATACACATATATATATGTGTGCATGTTACACTTTTCCACTTCATGATCATTTTTAATAATAATCTAAATCTCTTTTAAATTGCTTTTACATGGCAATTTATATGGAAATTTAGTTTTAATATCATTTATTTATCACTTCAAAATATTTTATTTTACATAATTATAAACTCCTATTTACATGAAACAATTCACTATTAATTTAAAAATGTATTTTCTTGTGTAGTAAAGTAACAGAATTAATATTTTATACTCATTTCATTAATAGAGTCCTAAGAAAAATTGACATTATGATGAAGGTAGAGTTACTTGCTCGGTATCATAAAAGTAGTGCTAGGTCCACAGTAGGACCTCCAGATATCTGTCACCCAATGGGAACTTATTTATGGAGTTGTGACGTTACTTACAGGCAAAAGTCTCTTGGAATTAGTGTTTTCTCACATTGCTCAAGTTAAATATAACAAACATTGAACTTACAATTGCTACCCCAAAACACTTCTGCTCCAGCCGGGAGAGATCTAACACCCCTGCCTTAAAGAGGACCCTAGGGAGCACGGTGATGATGCGGGGGCCCTTGTGTGTGGTTTTGTTGCTATTGTTTGTTTTGGTTTGGTTTTCCTTAAGAGAGTCTTCTACAAAATACTTATATCAGAACCTCCAGCTGGAGCTAGCAACGTCTTCCCTGACGTTTTCTCGGCCTCAGTAAATTGCACTGTCACTTCCTGTGTTACTCCATGAATTTAAGGCTTGTCTTTATCCCCCCTTCTCAATCTCAGCTCTCCCACAGGACCCCAAGCCCTCAGCAGTGCTAACTTGTAGAATACGTGCCAAGCATCTGCTTCACTTCGTTCCTGTGCCCAGTGTGGGCTGCTGCCATAACCAGTCTGTGTGTTCCCATCTCATCCCCGGCCATTCCTGTCGCCCATGACAGATGGAACAATGCAGTGGAAATCAAGCGCTTTCCCTTTCCTATATTCCAGTCACTCTCAAGTTAGTGATCTGGCCCTTGCCTGAGGCACCAACTTCCCTTTGAGCTACTTTTCCTTTCTTCCTTCTGAGACCGTAATATCCTTCTTCTCGCTTCCCACTCTTCCCTCCTTTCCTCCCTTGTGGAAATCACTTCTCTCACTTTACACGAGGTGAATTCCTCATCCAACTCAACAGAAATATCTCCTTATCTTGAGAATAATCACTGGTTCTCCCCAATTACCTTTCATATTTGCACATTCTCTGTAGAGTCCTTAGCACACTATAAATAATACTTACGTATTTATATCCCTCTCTCCATGAGTCTAAGCTTCACAGGCAAGAGGCCTTTTCTGTTTTGTCTGCTTTTTTAGACAAATAATGTTCTGATTTACCTTCCCCGGCTTTTCATTTTGTTTTTTGGTTTTTATTTCTTATGTGGAGACATGGTTTTCCTTTATGAATTTGAAAGACATGTTTCTTCATCAGAAGCCAGATGGGAAAGTGTTTCCGTGTCTGCCTTTCTCCTAAAACACTTAGCCCCTTGCAAAGATTCAGTCCACTTTTCAGTCTTCTTCGGCCACAAGAGTCCATTATGTGTACACAGGAGTAGCTCAGGGGTCTTTTTGTTTTATTTTGCTTTTTGTTCAGTAAGACTTCAATCAGGTACAGGTTATTGTAGTTGGAGAGGGCAAGGAAAGCACTACTGTGCTTCTCACCCAGATCCACTGTAAGGTTAAGTGCCTGAGATTTAAATCTGATAAGTGAACATTTTAAAACTTCTTTCCTGCCCTTCAAGAATAGAACTTGTCTTTTTTTCACCGTACTGTCCCTATTTGATAACACAAAGTTGTCCTTATAAATGTGTACGGAGTGAGCGTAGAAGGCAAGAAGGAATGGAGAGGAAAAAAAAAAAAATCGGTTCATTTCTAGTTTTCGTGTTCTTGGGCGCCAGCGTCTGACGATCATGTCTCCAATAGACAGGTGTGAAGTCCTGTCACCGTCAGGGGTGTCACAATGCCTAAGAAAAGAAGGCTGAGTGACATGTTTCTTTCTCACAGCCAACTGCGCCTATCATTTGTGAATTCCTCACCATGATGGCGGTGTGCCACACAGCGGTGCCCGAGCGAGATGGGGAGAAAATCATCTATCAAGCCGCATCCCCAGGTACGCGGGAAGCAGAAGTGCTGAAGCATTTTTCAGGCTTGGGAAGGAAGCCACATTGTAAAGGAAGAGTTCTCGGTGGAAAATTGCTCTGAATTTTTGGTGTGTGTAGATAAAAATTGAAAAAGATAACCAGATTAGGTGTTTAAAATAAATATTTTCACTTACTGGTTAGAAGAACGATGGATTTCAGGATGAACCATGTATATGTTTAAATATGTAACTTTGCAGGTGCAATTTATACATTAATGAAGAATTTGAATAAAGTTCATATGAATAAAAATAGTTCATAAATGTGCATAATAATTTTACCTTTGTAAATAACTAAGAATAAACAATTATCAGTAAATTGTTTTTGCACATAAACAGATCCATTTACCTGATAGTAGTGATGTGTTTGGCCATAAAACACAAATATTGCTCCTTTCTCCTGAAAAATTACAGAGATTCTTGTTTTGTTTTTACTTAGTATGTAAAATTTTATACATCTAAAGGGATTCCATAAAATATTTAATAGCCTAGTTAGCAATATTGAATATTGAAACTTAATTTTAGACATTTTCAGTATAAAATTATGTAAAATAATCTGATAATCTTAAAATATAAGGGAAAAAGACTATATTTTGGAGAATTCTTGGTACTTTTAAAGTATATTGTAAACCAGTACATTTATAAAATGCACCAAACTCCTAAAAAGGGAAAGAAATAGTACATCTCATATGGTTAGAATAGAACCTGTGTAAATACTTTTATCCCATACCTGTCTCAGCAGTGAAAATATTTTATAATACAGTGATGAAATAGTTAACAGATAATGAAGTGATAATTCCCTTTAATCAATTTAAATCCTTTGTTAGAAGTATTAGTTTTTCTTCATTGACGTACTGAAACAAAAAAGGGTAAAACTTAAAAGACACTTGTGCCATTCATTTTGAAAAAGCTTTGCTAGAAAGTAGTGTTCAGAATTACCTTTCCAATCTCATTGCTTTGTTTTTTGATTCTTATGTTTTGCCCAAAAACATAGATACATATGAGTGTAAATGACATGTTTCTTCATCAGAACTCAGATAGGAAGATGTTTAACTCTCAACATCTGTCTTAAATGTCTGTGTCTAAAAATCCTTCTGTAAGTGTAAGGAATACACTTAAATTATCCCTGGAAGGCTGTTTATGTGACTGACAGTGAGACTTAATATTCAGAAACATGACGTAGCACCCAGATTGTCTTCCTCCTTCCTTTAGCACTATCATGTCATTGTGAAAGAAAAAGATTTCAACCACAGACTCGAGAGTGAAAAGAATTTGAATTAAACAAAACTGTTTTGTGTGCATAGATTTCCCTTGTATGTGAGATAACTCTTTTCCATTGCATTTGCTTTTTTGACCTCTTCCTCTGAAACAGATGAGGGAGCGCTGGTCAGAGCAGCCAAGCAGCTGAATTTTGTTTTCACCGGAAGAACACCTGACTCGGTCATTATAGATTCTGTAAGTTATTTATGAGCTTCTTTTTAACCAATGTAATGTATGTGCTTACATTCAAAGAAAATGCAGTAACAAGTCTCATAATGAAACAGAAGCTTCTGCCTCCAAATGCAACCACTATCTATTCTTTTTTTCCTATTTCTTTAAGCATTAATACATGTTATACTTTCAAAAACACATGTGATTGGTAATAAAGTTTGATACTATGTATCAGTTCTGCAACATTATATACATGTTTTACTTTTCTATATAAGGACTTTCTATTCTAGTCTGCTAAATGAGGATTTGTTTTTATTGAGTCATCCTTCCCTTTTCTTACTCTTCTCCATATTTCCAACATTTTTATAAGTATTATAAGTCTTGAAGAAATAAATATTCAAGACCAGTTTTTAATGGGCAGACTTTATCATGTATGTCAACAAAGATGGCATCTGGATAGCCAATAAGCACAATAAAAAACATCATTAGTCCTCTAGAAAATACAGCACTATGATAACATATCACTGCCTACCCACTTAGAAGGCTACAGTTTAAAATATAAACCACACCAAATGGTAATGAGAATAATCAGATATTGGAACCAATATCACTACTAATGTGTAAAGTGGTATAATCTCTCTAGATAACTTTTTAAGAGTTTTCCGACAAAGATAAATTTACACCAGATCTATAATGAGTTACATGGGAATACTGAAAGTTGATTCTACCAAAAGACATAATGGAACGTTCACAGGAGCTTTATTCGTAGTAGCCGAAACTGGAAACAAACCAAATGTTTATCAATAAGAGAATAAGCTAAATGTGAAATATTCCAACAATGGGAATACCTAAACAATAATAAAAAATGAGTTAATGATTCATCGACAGAATATATGATTCTCAAAAACATTATGTTGAACCGGAAATAAAATACCATCCACAAAGAAGTGCATCCTCTCTAATTTCATTTCCATTCAGCTTGATATCAGTTTGCAGAGGTTTATGATGATAGAATGTGTGACTGCAGTTGCCTTAAGGCAGGAAGGAGACTGATTAGAAACCATCACAAGGGAATTTGTAGGGTGTCGGGAATGTTTTGAATCTTGGTCAAGTAGTGTTTCAATAGACTGTGCCTTTGTCAAACAATACAATTTTTATTGAACTACATATTGAAGATCTATATGTATTTGATTATATATAAACGATGTCATATTTAAAAATTAATGTGCCTTGTATACCTTAAACATAGCTAACATTATTGTAGTCAGAATTTTTTTAATTTCATATTTCTTCACACAAAATTATTTCCTAAAAAGAAATTTTTCCCTTTATATTCTACGGATAACTCCCTTGTTTTTTCCAAAAATTACTTCAGTTTCTTTGCATTACTGATTGTTTCCCACACTTCCTTATTACAGTTTTACAGTGGCTTCACACCAGATAATCTCTGATGGCAACTCTTTCCTCCTGTGTGGCTGGTATTATTCTAAGATCTGTTTCTGTGGCACTTGGAATTTATTTTGATTCTGTTATTCTTTACTGTTTCCATTTTCCTGAAAGTTACCAAGTCTCCTTCAATATTTTAGAAGAAAACAATTATTAGGGGCTGGGGATGTAGCTCAGTGGCACCTACGCCCACCTGGCAAGCCCAGAGTCCTTGGTTCATTCCCTGAACTGCAACAACAAAAAAGAAAACAGTTTTTGTGTTGACACTTTTACAGTAAAAATAAATGATCAGTGCTCATTTCCAAGAAGCCTAAGACATTTCTAACTCTACATAATCATACATTGTTTTTTTTTCTTCATAGCTGGGACAAGAAGAAAGATATGAATTGCTCAATGTCCTGGAGTTCACCAGGTAAAACATCTGCTCTGTAATTTGTCTGGATAAGATAAATTTTCATGCATTTTCACTTTTTTCCTTTTCAATAACTAGAATGTGTTAGAATATGTTTGTTTTATTGAACTAAATTTATGTAGGTAAGATATTAAATTAAAATATTTAATGCATCTTTAATATAACTAGGTAAACCATAAATAGCTTTCTTTAGAGTATTGTAGTATATGACTTCTGGTAGCACTTCAAAAATCTTTTAGAAATACAACCATGTGATTCACAAGTCTAAAGTACAAAGCAAGGAATCCAGTGGCTGGTGTGTTAGCTTCCTGATACTGCACTGTAATGAACATCTGACATAAGCAGTTTATAAGGAGAAACGTTTATTTTTGCTTCCAGGTTTGGAGGGCCAAGGTCATGATCAGTTAGCTTGGTTGATGTGGATCTCTGGTAAGGCATCACATCACAGCAGGAGCAAAAGGCACAGCAGAACTCTGCCTATGGAACAAAAGAAAGAGGTGCTTCATGGCACAGCCCCAGTGAGTTGCGCCATCCCACTGGACCTCACCTCTTAACTAGCACCACCATTTCCCAACACCGCCCTGGAGACAATGCTTCAAAGGCGTGTGTGTTGCACAGTTAGGTTCCACAACTATACCAACGCATGGTCTACACAAGCCCTACTGAGAAGGCCCTGAGATTTATGTGGCATGAAGACAGTTCACAGGCATGCGGAAGAAAGGCCTGTGATATGGGGAGAGATATTTCTTTCACACCAGAAAAGAAGTTAAAGGCGGTGGTGCTCATTGATAGATACGGAGGTATTAATGGCAGAAAGAAAAGGATTTCATGTCTAAAATTTCCTTCCTAATTAATCTGAACAGTTCAAAGAGTCTGGTGGAGAGAGGGAGAGACATGGAAAACTTGGAAAGTAGGAAAAATGTGCCAGGTTATTTTGCAGAGGATAAGAGAGCCAGATTCTTAAGAGAAATGCAGAGGGATGGTGTGTACATGGGGCCCCTCAGTGGTGTCAGAGATCTTGTCTTTACTAATCTCCGTGGCTTCTCCACAGTGTCCCCTTTTTCTACTGTGCCACCAAAGAGGGTCCCCAAAAGCCAATGGGGATTTTTCCAAGAGAAAGAAGGAGCAAGGAAGTTCACAAATTCCCAAATAGAATCCAAAGCTGATTCAGAAAGGCATAAATCAAGAAGGGCTGCATTAGAATAATGCCTGTGTCATAGCAAAGGAGACCCAATTCAATGTATTTCTACAATACTGTCATCCTACTTTCTCTGAGATTTTACTTTCCCCAGTTGAAATCCCTATGGTCCACCTCACTCCAAAATTATTGAATGGAAATTTCGGAGATAAACAATTTGTAAGCTTTAAATAATTTTTATCATAATATATTGTTACAATTGACCTTCATTAGTATTAGTCATTGTTAATCTCTTACTATGTGCAGTTTATAAATTAAACTGTTATTATCCTATACAGACAAAAAAAAAAAAAAAACCATAAGACACGTAGGGCTCAGTACTGTCTCTCATTTCAGGCGTCCGAGGGTCGGGGGAGAGATCTTGTAATGTATCCTCCCTCTCAGATAAGAGGGAACTGATGTAATCTTTGAAAAAAAAAAAAAACAGTTGTGAAAGCCTGAATTCTCTTTCACTCTACTCATGTTTACCATTATGTGCGATTATGTGCTTCAAATTACTGTAACGTATATTTCATTTTTAATATATCTAAAAACACTGAGCAGGACTCTGCTCTGGTGGGTATTAACTCTTGTGGGTTTGCAGAGAGTTATCTGGTAAATTGTTCCTCTGGGGCAACAGACGGTTCCCTAGTGGATTAAAAATCATAATGTGACTTTCAAGGGTACTGAGCTCTTCACCAGGGATAGCGTCCATTTGTGGTAGGATAGGGCTCGTATTTTGGTCTGATTGTTCTTCACTGTGATATTAAAATACACAAGGCATGATAAATGCCAATGTCCACATCATCAGTGTGGTGATGCACTGTGGAAACCTCTCTCTTTCAGCGCGAGAAAAAGAATGTCAGTGATTGTTCGAACTCCATCCGGGAAGTTACGACTTTACTGCAAAGGAGCTGTAAGTTTTTATTTTGTCTTTTGCTATTTTGATTTATGATGGTTTCTAATAATACATGTTAGGCATTCTGCTATGGAAATGTAACCCAGATGTTTAACACAAAGCTGCTGACATCTACTTGCTGGTGTTTTATAGTAACAGTCTTGAGCCTCTTCTGGTGAAATGTGGAATTCTATCAGGGCACATTTGGTACGTTTAGACAGTTTGGCTTAAGTTAATTTTATAATTCATTTTTTTGTATGTAATATTTGAAGTTTATATAATATAAATGGTTCACAGACAACACAGAAAATATAAAATTATATTAAGATAAAGTGATTAAAACTCCATGTTTCATTATTTAAAGGCTATAGAAATGGGAAAAATGGATCACAATTATTGATTATTGTCTTTAATTGTTTTAATTATAACAGAATTTCTAGCCATGGTTTGGCCTTGGTGTATTCACAAGTTATATTGACATAAACAGTAATATGTGTTCAACTGAATTTTTCCACTTAAAATATGTTTATACTTACAGAAAAATAAAAAGTATAGTGGCCAGAGCTTTTTGTCTTACTAGGGTCAGTGTTTTCATTCTGAACTGTCCTTTCCAGATACCTGTTTTATAAATTTCCCAGCTTAGAGCTTTGCAATTTAAAATAGAATTAACAACTTTTCTTTACACCATGGAAATTTGGGAACTGAACTTAAGAAGTCCAAGTCTTTTATTTATATTCCTGTTTAGAATGTGAAATGCCTTGGTTTTAAAGCATTTTAGTAGAATTATTTCACGATGTCTCATGAATTGAACTGTAAGATTTTTTTTGGTTGTGTATTCCCACTGATTCAAACACCTAACACCTGTTCAGTGAGAATATTTTAACACCAGACTTGTAACTGGACTTTGGAGATCAGACCTACAGAGTATCAGGAACTTAAGACTGTCCAGAGATGTGTGTAAAGACAAGATGGGGGTACAAAAGCAAAGTGCATCGTAAAGCTCTTCCACATCCCAGTGGTAAAGACCTCCCACTTCAAGTGTTGATACATGTCTGCTTTACAGCACCAAATCACATCCTTCCTTCGTTAGTTTTCAACAGTCTTCTACCTAAAAACTTGGGGAAGCTGAAGCGTTAAATGAAAAATACAACCATGGGGCTGCTTTTGTTAAGAATCATAGAGCTGGAATGTGTATATTCACATGTTTAATGCATTGCTTTCTATCACTCCCAAACTGGTTGTGAAATGTAACTAAGCAGTAAAAAGGCTTAAACATGTAAAACAGCAGGAACGTATGAGAGCTACTTGTCGTTCAGTAGGGAATAGCTGAACATGTGATAGAAAGATGAGTGTGGGTTCGGTCATTTTTTTCATGTTCAAGAACTTGTGCTTTTCTGTTGATCATTCTGTGACTGAGAAAGTGAGTTAAGGCTGAGAGCATGTGCACAGAGCTCTAGGTGAGGCCACTGGGGACTAACCAGCCAAAAGCTGATAAAGATGAACCAGCCCTTCTCAGACAAGACAGAGGAGGAAGATTTAAGAGTTGATAACTGATTGTCTGTGGGTGCTGAGGGGAGGGATCATCTCAGATCCTTGTAGGATTTCCTCTTGGCTTCCGAATGCACTGAAGTAAATTCAGTTA
>PVIR01005883.1:0-33382 GCA_004026965.1 Petromus typicus
GATTTTAGCTTTGCAAGTTTATCTACCTATGTTTTTCTGGCCCAGGGCCCCATCCAAGATTTCACTTTGCATCAAATTATTCCATCTCTGAAGTCTCCTTTTGTTTCTGTCATTTTCTCAGTCTGTTCATTTTTCATGACCTTAACTGTTTTGAAAGTGTTGGCAACCGCTGAAAAAAATCAGTGGCAGTTGTTTAACACTGTAGCGGTCTGAGGTGACAATAACATTTGGAACAAACAAGGATCTGACTAACATTTTAAAAAAAGAAACGCGACGGAAATACATGTCCAAAAGCAATACATTTCTGGGAACCTAGAGGCCACACACATCTACAGGACTCTGTATACCCCTGAGAATACGCCCACGCCAAGGAAAGATCTTTTACTTCTGTATGGCTTTGAAGTTCTGTGAAAGGAGGAAGTGATGCCCCAGGCAGAGCTTTCAGTGATCTGCCAGAGTATTAAAGGTCTGCTACAACACGGCCATAGAGCGCCTTTGCAAACAGTGGGGCTTTTATTGATGTAGGAGATAAGAACTAAACAAACTGAGTAAGGACTTCAGGGGCTATATATGGCAGAGTGCAGATGACAGAATTCCTTCAGGAAGGTCATTAATAGCACAAATAGCAACATAAAATAACAACAAATATAAGCTCTGGTGTATGTTATCTGGTTTCCCAAATTGGCACATTTTATGGTAATATTTTATGTCTATCTTTTCAACACAAATTGAGACATACAAAGAAACAGAAAATTTTTCCCTGTACAAAAGAAAAAATAAGTTATTACAATCTGTCCATGAGAAAGCTCAGATTTTGTGTTTGCTAATCAGAGAACTTTAAACCAACTATTACAAATATGTTTAAAAACTGCCAGAAATCATGTGTAAAGAACTAAAATATGAGATGTACATATTGCCTCACTAAGTAAACCATGTCAATAAAAAGAAACTATAAAACAACAAGTTAGGAATTGTGAAGTTAGAGAGTATAATAATGGAAGTGGAAGATTTGCAAGAAATTTTTATTAGTTGCCTATCGATGCCATAACTAATTATATGAATGTAGTAGCTTCAAACAGTATGTTTATTTTTTAAAGTTCTGGCAGTCAGAAATTTAAAATCAAGGATTTTGTAGGACAGCATTTCTTCTGGAAATTTTGGGAATAATTTTCTTTTCTTGCCCTACACATGAATTAGAATCTGCTTGCATTCCTTGGATTACAGTATATTACTTCTTGCTTTTGTATCATATATCTTACTTTTCCCTCTAATTTCCTTTTGTAAGAATCCTTTTGATTACATTGGCCCAACTCAGATAATCTAAGATAATCTTCTGATATATCAGGGTCCTTAAGTTAATTATACTGGGCCAGGGATGTAGCTCAGTGCCTCACACTTGCACAGCAAGTGCAAGGCCCTGAGTTCTATCCCCAGTACTGAAGAAAAACCCAAAAATACAAACAGCAGCAACAACAACAAAACTTTCAAACTCCTTTGGCTATTGTGGGCCAGGATGTAGCTCAGTGGTGCTGCACCTGTCTGGCAAGCTAAAGGTTCTAAGTTTGATCCCTGATACTACAAAAACAAAACAAAATAAAATTCCTATGGTTATATAAAGTAATATTCATAGGTTAGGATGTGGACACCTCTCTCTCTCTTTCTCTCTCTGTGTGTGTGTGTGTGTGTGTGTGTGTGTGTGTGTGTGTGTGTGCTTGATGGTAACATTATTTAGATTACCACAAGATTAAATGACAGATTTTATTTCACAGAAGAGTCAATGAACTTGAAGATAAGTCCATTGAAATTATATTTTTGAAGATTGGAGATTAAAAAGGTCATTGAAAGAAAACAAACAGAGCCCCAGACCTATGTGAGAACATCAGGTGACCAATACATCTCTACTTAAAGTCATAGAAGGACAGCAGGGTGACAAAGGGGCAGAAAGAGTATTTGAAGAAAACAAAGGCCAAAAATGTCTCAAATTTTATGAAAAAAATTAATCTCAATGAACTCCAGGTATGATAAATTTAAAGACATCTCTAGCTATACATCTCGTAGCCAGATTTTCTAAACACAAAGTCAAAGAAAGAATCTTGAGAGCATCAAGAGGGAAATGACTTAATATGTTTAAGTGTTTCCCTATAATGTTAATAGCTGGTTTCTTATCAGAAACTACAGAGGGCAGGAGGTGTTGGGATGACCAGCCGCAAGGTGCAGGAAGAACAAGAAGGTCAACCAGGAGGCAACACAAGAACAACTATCCTTCAGAAGCGAAGGAGGAGTTAAGATACAAAGGTATTACCCAACAAATTAAAACTGAGCATTGTCACTAGTGGCATTACTGTATCAGAGAGACATATATATGTCTTTCTGAGTTAAGTAAAAGTACCCTAGACAATAAAGCAAATGATAACATCGATAGGTGCAGGAAAAGCATTTGACAAGCTCTGACACTCTTTAATGATGAACGTATTTAGCAAACTAGGAATAGAAGAAAGTATTCTCAACCTACTGAAGAGTATCCATGAAGAAGCCCGTAACTTAGATCATACTTAGTGTTTAAAGTCTGAAATCTTTCCCCTTCCTTGAGATTTGGAGTAAAATAATCATGTCTGTTCTTACCTTTAGTATCCACATTGTGCTGGAGACTCTTACTACTTAGGGAACTTTGGCAAGAACGATAAGAAGAGGACATTAATACTGAAAAGACAGAAATAGAACTATTTCTTTTAAAATTTTATTATTTTTTATTAGTACATGTTTGTGGCACATACTAATTCCATTCATCATGGAGAGTTGGTACATGTACAAAAAAGCATTTTAATTCTTTTAACTTTCCCTTCCTGTCCTTTCCCTCTCCTCTCCTTCATTTCTTGGTCCCTTAAATGATTTCTATTTAGACAGATGTGGTCTTGTATAGAGAAAATCTCAAGGAAGCCCCCATCACAACAAAACAAAAAAATATATTAAAACAAGTTCCATGAGGCTGCAGGGTACATAATCAGCATACAAAATTTATTTTTTGTATATTTGAAGTGTAAAGGTAAAAATTAAACTAAAAATAACATTTTCTACAACTTCAAAAATACTACTAGGTAATAAACTTAACAAAATAAATACCAGATTTGTACATGAAAAACTATAAAATGTTGCTGAAAGAAATCAAAGAACAACCAAATAAAGGAAAAGAATCCTATGCTCATAGGTTGGATGAATTAATATTGTTAAGATGGCAATAATCATCAAATTGATGTATAGATTCAATGTAATCTCTATCCAAACCCAAAACCCTCATTGGCCTAATAAGCTAATTCTAAAATTCATATATAAGAGATCTAGGATAGGAAAATAAGTTTTAAAAACCCCAACAAAATAGAAGGACTCATAATTCTTATTCTGAAAAATTACTGCTAAGTTACACTAATGCAACTAGTATGACACTGGGCTAAGAATAGACATGCAGATGAATAGAATGAATTAAAAGCCTAGAAATAATCCCTTATGCTATGGTCAGTTGGTTTTTAAGAAAAGTGCCAGGGCAATTTAGTAGGGAATGATAACTCTTTTAAAAAAAATGATACCAGAAAGTTAGATAACCACTTGCAAAATAATAAGCCTGAATCTCTACCTCTTTCATATACACAAATTATCTAAAAATGGATCACAAATATAACAGTTAAACTACAAAATTCTTAGATGAGACATGTGTAAATATTTTTTCTTTTTTTTTTTTTTTTTGAGACAGGGTCTCGCTTTGTATTCAGGCTGGCCCTGAGCTCAGCCTGAAACTCACATCATAGCAATCCTCCTGCCTCTGCCTCCTGATTGCTGGGATTACAGGTTTGAGCCACCACGCCTGGCACTGTGGTAGGTGGTACTGATTGCTGCTAGGCATGGTATGTGGTTACCAGGGATCAAACCTGGGCCCTTGTGCCTGCAACACAGGCACTGGAACCACTGAGCTAAATCCCTGGCCCAAGAGTAAATATTCTTGACCCTGGGCGATTGTTTCTTAGAGGTGAATGCAAAAGTAGAAGAAACAAAAGGAAAAGTGTAAATTGAACATTACCAAAATTAAATGTTATTCTTACAAGGACATTATTAAGAAGACCAAAGAATAATGTACAGAATTGGGAAAATACTAGTAATTTTTTGATAATAAACCTAATAAAGGACTTGTACCCAGAATATATGTAGAAATATTGTAATTCAATAAAGGACAAATGGAAATCTCCACATTGATTTCCACAGTGGTTGCACCAGTCTACACTTCCACCCAACAAGGAAAAGGGTTCTTTTTCTCCCCACAACCCTGCCTGCCTTTGTTGTTAGTTGACTTTGTGATAACAGCCATTCTTTGTGGAGAGAGATTAAATCTCAGTGCCGTTTTCATCTGAATCTCTTGAATGACCAAGGATGGTGAACCCTTTTTCATATGTTTCTTTACTGCTTTTACTTTTTCTTCTGAAAAATATTTGTTCATTTCAGATGCCCTTTTTTGAGGTGGGTCTTTCAATTTGGGGAGTCTGATTTTTAAGTTCTTTATATATTCTAAATAGTAATCCTTTGAGGAAAAACTGGTAAAAATTTTTTCGATATTGTTGATTGTCTTTTAACTGTTGGTGATTTCTCTTGTTGTGCAGAAGCTTTTAAATAAATGAGATTCTAGTTGTTGATTCTTTGTGATAGTTCTTATGCTGCTGAGGTTTTGTTCATAAAGTCTTTCCCTACACCAGTGTCTTCAAGAGTTCTACATAATCTATCTTCTAGCAGGATTAGTGTTTCTGTTTTTATATTTAAGTCTTTAATCCACTTAAATTTTAAGTTAGTGGATGGTGAAAGATATAGATCTAGTTTTAATCTTTGGCAGGCTGAAATTGTTTTTCCAGTACTATTATTAAAGAGGCTACCTTTTTTCCACTGAGAATTAGAGGTCCCATTTGACTCTAATATTTCTATGCTGGTTCATGTAAAAATTAAAAGCGTCATATCACAACAACATATGCACACTTAATGTTTATAGCAGCACATTTTTTAGTAGCTAAATCTTGGAAACAGCCCAAAAGACTATCACCTGGTAAGTGGATAAACAGGCTTTTAAAAAAATAAAATGGAATATTACATAACCAAAGAAAGATAAACTTGAGACATTTATAGCTAAATGGATGCACCTTGAGGCCATACTCATGAGTGAAATAAATAGGACACGTGTAAAAACCATATCATTTCTCTAGTGTGAGAAACTGAAGGTATACATGAGGTCAAAAATGTATAATAGGTATTGTAAAATAGGAAGACTATCTTCAAAGGAAAACATAAACTAGGGAAGGGGGCAGGGGAAAGCAGAGAAGGGAAAGAAAAAAATCTGACAGTAAAAAGGAAAAAATGGAAACAAAGCTTACATATACAGGAAGTGGAGGGGTTGAAGGGACTTAAGGGGAATGGTAAAACATATCATATACAGGTACAATTTCTCAATGATGAATGTGATCATAATGTATACCTAAAATGTACCAATAAAGAATAAAGAAAATAATAAATAAATAAACAATAAATAAAAAATAAAAGGTCAAATAACACATTAGAATGGGCAAAGTGTTTGAATAGATATTTTTTCATAGCGTATACACAAATGGAAAATAAGCAAAATAACATAGCACTTCATATACATTAAATAACAATAAAAACAAGACAAACTTTAAGTGTTCTTGAGGATCAGACAAATTGGAAAGTATGAAAGCAGGCATTCAGTGGTTTTGGAAAAGAATCTGCAGTTTCTTAAAGTGTTGAATAGAAGGCTATCATTTGACTCAGACACTATGTTGCTAGATATGTACCTCTCCAAATTGAAAAAAAGATATATCCTTGTAGGAACTTTATGCTTTAAGCAGAATTATCCATTATTTTCACGAAGTGGGAACAACTTATATGTCCATCAGCTGGTGAGGGATAGATAAAATGTGTTATATCTTTACCATGGAATACAGTCACAAAAAAGAATAAAGAGCTGATTATCTCCTACAACATGGATGCACTTGAAAACATTATCCTACACTTAGCATTAGCCACAGGTAAAAGTCACAGGTTGTATGATTCAACTTATATAAAATGTTCATAGCAGCAAATCTATAGACACAGAAAATAGATTTGAGTTACTAGGGTTTGGGGAGACCCGTCAACAGGGAGTGACAGCTAATGCTACAGCATTTCTTTTTGGGCAGTGATATCTTCTGGATTTAAATAGTTGTGATAGTTGCATTTAACTTTGGGTCTTGTCCTACCACATGCTAGAATTTTAAGCATTATTCTTTCTACTTACCACTTGCCATTTTGAAAAAGAGATTGGATTTAAGGAAAATAAATTGCAGACTTGAATTGAGAAAAGGATAGAACAGGGTGGCTGGCTCCTTTGTGCCCCTAAATAAACTGACATCTCTTAAAGGAGAGATTACCTTCTTTGTGCTGTATTTGTGCGTGTCTTGTATCTGGAACCACACAGGTGGAGATGATGGTGGATTCTTTGTACTTATTTTGGATTTAATTGCCTTGAATCATGAGAGATTCTCTACCTCTTGATAGTGCAGGCAACCTTGTCTGTCAAACACCACAGACTCCAGGAAGATGGGAACTACATCTATTTTGTTGTTCTTCTTGCACAGTACTGCTCTCCAGTGCTCAGTGAAAACTGTTTGATGACAATGGAGGCTAGTTGTGCTCATCTCAGACAGTGAAAAAACGTCCCTTCACTGTCCCAGCTGAAGACCACTGAATACGGTCACTGCTGGAACTGGCTTGGTTGACTCAGCAATGCCCAAAATATATGAACTGATCTTCTTATTATGGGTTAGATTGTGACAAAATGTCTCTTTTTAATTTTAATGTAAGTTGAACTGTTATTAGCTTTCGTTCCTACTTAATAAGGCAGGACTCCAACTCTACATAAATTTTGATGTACTCAGGTCCTGAAGCAATGTTCTTAGATTTACATCCCAAGAGAATGTTTTCTCATAACTACTTGACATGATTCTACCTTTGGCACACAGCCCAAGAAAGTAGGAACAATATAAGGCAAGATTTTCCTCCTAATGTCTAACAGTAGCAGGTCAGTCATTGAGCCGCCTCTCAAGCGAAGTGCTTTCTCTGCTTCATGGTCCTTTAACAACAGTAAAAATGGCAGTGGTAGCAGTGTCAACTAGCACAGGTTAAGTGTGTGTATTTCAGTGACTGTTCTACATTCTTTATGTATTTACTCATTTAATCCTAACAGTATTATGATGCATGTATCATTATTATCTAAATTTATAGAGGAGAAAACTAAGACATGGAGAAGTTGTACAGTTCCCAAAGTCACGTGGGTGGTAAGTAGAAATAGTGTACCCGCTGACACCCACAAGTTAAAGGAGGGGAAATCTAATTTGTTTTTTAATAATTGAATTTGTTGGTGCATTTTATATATACATTATGATCATATTCAATATTAAAAATTTGTACCTGTACATGACACATTTTGATTCTCATTTTTTCCCATTACCCTGACCACCCTACCACCCTAACCCCCTATATATACAAATTTTGTTTCCATTTTTTTACTATCAAATTTTTTCATTCCCTTCTTTATTTTCCCCATCCACCCTTTTCCTTTTACCTTTGAACATTTTCTTCGTATTTCACAATATCTATCATATACTCTGGACCTCATGTACATCTTTAGTTTCTCATACTAGAAAAATGATATGGTATTTACACATCTGGGTCTTATTTATTTCACTTACGAATATGTCTTCAAGGTACATCCATTAGAGTATAAATGACTCAACTGTGTCATTCTTTATGGCTGAGTAATAATTCATTCTATTAAAAAAAAACCCCAACATATCTTCTTTAACCAGTCTCCCATTGATGGTCATTTGTGCTGTTTTCAAGATGTAGCAATTAGTTTAAGCTTCTATAAACATGGGTGCACATGGTATGATTCTTTTAATTCTTTTGTGTATATACCTACCGGGGAAATAGGGTTAAATGGAACCTCTCATCCTAGTTTTTTGAGGACTCTCCACAGTGATTTCCACAATGGTTGCACTAATCTGCATTCTTACCATCAGGGAGAAATGTTCTATTCTCCTCACAGCCCTGCCAACATTTGTTGTTGTTTTTTTATTTTTGGTGGTACTGAAGATCGAATTTGGACCTAAGATAGGCACAAGTACCACTTGGGCTAAATCTCTGGCTTTGTTGGTTGATTTCTTGATAGCAGCCATTCTTTGTGAAGTAAGATGGAATCTCAGAGTTGTTTTCATCTGCATCTCTTGAATGACAAGTGATGCTAAATATTTTTTCGTACATTTCTTCTCTGCCTTTATTTCTTTATCTGAAAAATGTCTGTTCATTTCAGATGCTCATTTTTTAATTAGGCCTTTAAATGTTGGAGGCTGATTTTTTAAAAGTTTTTTGTATATTCTAGATAGTATTCCTTTGTCTGAGGAACAACTGGTAGAATTTTTTCCCCCAATTTGTAGGTTTTCTTTTCACTCTGTTGGTGGTTCTCTTGCTGTGTGTAAGCTTTTTAATAAGATGATGAGATCCCAGTTGTTGATTCCTTCTTCGAGTTCCTGTGCTTCTGAGGTTTTATTCATAATGTCTTTCCCTATGCGAGTGTCTCCAAGACTTCTGCCTAATTTATCTTCCAGCAGGTTTAGTATTTCTGTTTTAATATTTAGGCCTCTAATCCACTTTGATTTGAATTTAGTGAATAATGAAGACATGGATCTTGCTGATAACCTGGTACTCTATATAGTCCCAAAAACTCAGTCAAAAAACTGCTTAACTTAATCGACAGGTTTAGTGCAGTAGCTGGGTACAAGGTTACCACCCCAAATCAAAAACCTTCCTATACACAAGTGGTAGACTTACTGACAGACAAATAGAGGAAACAATTCCTTTCACAATAGCATGCCCAAAAATGAAATATCTAGGAATCAATATAACAAAGGAGGTGAAAGACCTCTTCTCTGAAAAGTATAGCATTCTGAAAAAGGAGATTGAAGAGGACATCAGAAGATGGAGCCAGGGATTTAGCTCAAGTGGTACCAGGTCTACCTTGCAAACACAGGGCCTGAGTTCAATCCTTGGTACCACCAGAGAGAGAGAAAGAGAGAGAGAGAGAGAGAGAGAGAGAGAGAGAGAGAGATAGAGAGAGAGAGAGATCCACTTTGACTCATCTTTCAAGGAGATTCACTCAATGGATAAGGGATTCCAAGGCAGAAACCTGGTGAAAGGATGTGGTAAATGAAAGATGCTGAGCTCATAATAGCTGAAAAGCAGAACAGGGGAATGATGCTAGAGGAGAGAGGGCGAGGGACCACTGTAATACTCGAGGTCACATTCCCATAACATATCAGATAACCCAGAATGGTGTTCCACTGGTCTCCCTGCTAGATCCCCTAGTCAATTTGGACAGATCTGAAAGCCAGTTAAGCTGGTCTCAAATAGCATTCTAGCTCACATAGTCTAACTCTGGAGTTAGTATACCGACCACCATAATAAACCATAGCTTGTGGAAACTTAGTTTTTTTTTTTTTTAGACAGGGTCTCGCTTTTGGACTTGATCTTAGCCAAAAGGCAGAGAAGTGATAGTGTTTCCCTTTTGTAGTTTAAGCTGGCTCTGAGCTCAGCCTGGAACTCACAGCAATCCACCTGCCTCTGCCTCCCAAGTTCTGGGATTACAGGCATGAGCCACCATGCCCAGCACTGATTGCTGGTGGGCGTGAGTCTCCACATCTGGCGGTGTTGTATGTGGTTACAGAGGATCGAACCCAGGCCCTTGCACTTGCAAGGCAGGTACCAGAACCACTAAGCCAGATCCCTGGCCCATAACTTAGTTTCTTTAAAATTTATTTTTATTCTTTGCAGTGTCAGGGATGGAACCCAGTGCCTGACATGTTCTAAGAAAACTCTCTCCCCCTGAGATGTACTTAGTTTGTGCAAACTTGGAATCTATGAATTTCTTTTACATTGATCTTGCTTATGTAAGTACCACAGTGGCTCAAAGTATGAAAGGCTGTATAGGTGGAGGAGTGTCTATATCATATCTGTGACAAGAAATCACTGTAGCATGAATCTGTGTGAAGTTCAGTCATGCAAAAGGCAGGCAAACTGGAGTCAGTCTAGGGCTTTTCTCTCTTTTTCAGATGTGATAGGTAACTAGGACTTGATAGTAGGCCATGCTGGCCATTAAGTAATCCCTGTCTTCACAGTGAGCTTTCAAGAGAGTGCTGTTTCCTTTGAAATGTAAAGTAGTTCTTCATAGGGACAGAGAATTCAAGAACTCAGTCTTTGATATTTATGCAAAGAAGCTTAATGGCAGTGTTAAAATTTTGCAGTAAGGAGCTAAACTGCTTTTTGTCAAAGGGAGACTCCAACCAGAGAGAATGTGGAGCTTGGATGCTTATGAAGACTCAGAGGGTAGGAGATCAGAGGCCGTAGCACAGAGTGGAGGGCACACCGGAAATGATAAGATTTGTTCTTTGGCTCTTGCCCCTATACATGAGTTTGAGAAATATTGTCATATTCAGAGATGGGAGTGGGGTTTTTCTTGTTTTGTTCATATAAATATTTCCAAAGATCTCTCAGACCTTCTGTTTATGAAATTGTGAGGGCTCCTTGAAAGGCCACACCACTAAGAGGGGACTTTTTAATTTGGAGGTGGTCAAGACCTTCTTATGGCTCTGATTAAGGTTGTTGGCATTCTGCCAGCAGAAATGAAAGTGTCTTTCTTCCATTCTATATTGAATTATATGAGCACTAAGCTTCATTGCCTTTTGGCCAACTGTAGTTAGGTGCAAGTGTAGTGAAAAAAAGCAATTGTGATTCATTTTCTTCTTCTTTCTATTTTAATTTTTTTGGGGGGGTTGTACTGAGGATTGAACTTGGCCTCTTGTGCTTCCAAGCTTGCTTTCTTTATCTGTTCCAGGAATTCATGGAGACTAGGACAAAGGACAAGTATGAATGAATAATGCTGGACAGTGAACTTACTCTCTATTCCCTACAATGAAGCAGAATTTTGTGGCCAAGCTTAATCTAGTGGTCTCTTGTCTCTCTCTGTTATGGTTTGGGTAAAAGTATCTCTTAAAAGACTCATGCATTTAGAAGTAGGGTTTTTAGAAGGTGACTGGAATATAAGAGCACTATACTCAGTGGACTGGTTCACTGATAGGTTCATAACTGCATATGTTGTTAGAAGGTGGGACCTAGTTGGAGGAGGTGGATCACTAGGGGAATGACCTGGAACTGTTTTCTTGTTCCTGGCCCATTTTTCTGTCTCTTTCTCTCTCTGTTTCTCACTTCTTGGAGGTGAGCAATTTTCCTTCACCATGCCCCCTGCCATGCTATTTTTACCTTGGAGCTGTCTGACCAAGAAATTTTCAATGTCAAGAAAAGATTTCCTAGATAGAACTACACTTAAATAGAAAGTGCAGGGGCTGGGGATTTAGTTCAGTGGTTCCAACACTTGCCTTTCAAGTGTAAGGGCCCGGGTTCGATTCCTGGTAACCATGTACAACTATGCTGGGTATGGTGACTCATGCCTGTAATCCCAGTTCTCAGGAGGCAGAGGCAGAGGTAGAGGCAGGAGGATTGCTGTGAGTTTGAGGCTAGCCTGGCTATGTAGTGAGCTCACAGCCAACCTGAACTACAAAAGCAAGACCCTGTCTCAAAAAAAAAAAAAAATAAAGTGCAATGACCTTTTTGTTTATTACTGGCCTAATACATTTTGATATGCAGGAATCTCCTGCCTGTGTTATCTAGAGGCAGTGCTTAAAGATCTGTGGATGTGGTTTATTAAGAAAATATTCTTATAGGACACAGCAAGTAAGGAATGTACTAAAAATAAGTCGAGCTTCAGCTTGACACCAGAAGATTGGGAGCAAGAATCACAGCCCCTTCAGGAAATGGTCAGCTTTTTGTCCAGTGTATCAGTCAACCATTGGTCATGAGTTTCCCTGGAGGTGGGAGCAATGAGTTGGTCCTGGTTGGCTGAGGGCAATTTTCTGGTGAATCTGGCAGTGATGGGACACTGAAAATCCTCAACACAGGCTGAGATGGGTGCACCATCCCATTAAGGAGACAGAGATTGGGTTAGAGGGTATCTAAGAGAGAGTCCCCCATGTCCTGCTCAAACCAGTTGTTTTTCATGTGGAATTCTCTCTGTATGGGTACAGTTCTCAAGGATTTTTGGAACTTACAAGTTCTAGGGAGATTTCTAGGAGACTGCTTAGTGGGATAGATGACAGTTTGTGCCAGTGTAGTGTGTCCTCAAGTGGGGACTGATACCACTCATTCCAGGTTGCCCTCCCCGTTGGCCAGCATCTCTTCTCTCTGTGAGGAGGATGCCATGAAATAGGACAGTGTTCATTGGCACCAGTGGAGTTTCCTGATAGAATGACCTGGAGCTTTGTCCCTTTGCATTTGAGACCTTAGACAATGGAGTCTTAGTGGGTTCTAGTTGCTGTACTTGTCAGTTACTATTAAAAATGCGGTATGGAATTACCAAGAGATGTCCCAGTGGACAGCTGATTGCAAACAAACAAACAAACAAACAAACAACAGTTCCTTATTTCCCCTATGTTCTTCATGGCCATTTCCCTGACCAGTACAACAACTCAGCTTTATTTGTGGTTCACAGAGATGAGGAACCAGCAGCGACCTCACAGCAGCTGTTGTTGTAAGATATTAAAGTCTGACTTTGTCTTCTGACTGAAGCATTGACCTAAAGCTGTAGGTTGAGGAGCAGATTCTCACAGTGTGTGCCAGAATTGCTTTTATCTCTTGCTCTTCTCAACCATATTTTATGTCCAGTAAAGACCCAGCACCATGGCCATTGATTTATAACATACTGAAAGGTGACAGAATCCAATTCTTTTAGGAACTAACCCAAAAGTATCTCTTCATGAAGTTGTTTTGCTATTCTACAGTCTGGCATATGGGATTCACTGTCACATCTCTTTTGATGTAAGTAGGTACTTCGGTTTGAGTGTCAGGTCAGACACTCTCTACTTGGGTCGGAGTTTGGCTACAGCATCACACGTAGGAAATGCAGACTTATCTCTAGATAAATGGCTGTCCTTTCTAGGGCAGAAAGACTCAGATGGAATCAGTGTGTCACCCAGTGGCTGATGGTTCTCTTTTAAGAATGCTGCACTATCAAGGGAAGAATACTGGCCTCTTTCGCTGACAGATTTTCAGATTCAGCCTCAGCAGCCGCTGGGTCACCCTTGATGACAAGGAACCCATGCCAATGTCACTGCACAGCTCCCATACTCCCCCTTACACACTTTTCTGTGAACCCCCTGTGCACTGGGTTATCAGAGGACAGAGGTTAGCTGAAATCAACTTGTCTGCAGGGCATGCTCACTGGGGAGCGTCGACACTGAACACAGAGATAGCCAAGCCTCATGTCCACTCTTGATAGCCTGTGTACTTGCCTTTCCCCTCGAGACCTCCTTGTCTTTGGACTTGAATCTTTCTCTTTCTTGGCTTCTGACCAATGAGGTGAGCCATTTACTATTGCCCATGAGTCTGGGTATATTCTTATTTGGGTCAGTTTTCTCTCTAAACTAAGTGGACTGCCACTTCCATTGCCTGAAGCTTGCCATTATTCTTTTAAGGTTGGCTGTTTCTTTGAAAATTCTTTAATAGCCCAGGGTTTTAAATCGTATAACAAGGAAGGGTGCCCTCATATGAACAAACATTTTCTTGTTAAATTTTATACTTTCCCTCATGTAACAACCTGAGGATCTGCTCCCGGTAATTCTCTCCCTGTTTCTATCAATTCATACTAACGAGGTCCTATAGCTTCTTTGCCATGTGTAATCCCTTTTCTTCTTTAGTGGGTCTGGCACTTCTGAGGTTAGGTCCTGCCAAGAGGGGACTTTGATCCTGGTTACTCATTCACTGGCTGGAGTGAGGTGGACATTGATCCTGTAGAGAAGACATTCTCTTATAAGATAGACACTCATCTGAGGCTTCTACTTATTCTCTGAGTGAAAGACCCCTTCTATAGGGTTTAAGGGATCAGGGTAGTCTGGGGGCCCAAAGTCTTCAAGCAGATCTTCTGCTATGCCACTGTGAACATTAGGACCCCACTCCTTCCTGGTGTGGTATAGTAGCATTATCTTAACTAAATTCAGTGCCCTCTGAGTTCTGCAAACTTATAATTTATTTCCATCCCTGCTTTCATCTCTGTTATCCTCCAGCTCTAAGAGACAAGTATCTGTTTAAATGACCACAAAGAAGCTCTTTGATGGTTGCATTGGCTTTGAACTGATTATTGATTATCCAGAGTATGTCATTTTTACTCTTTGAGGAGTGGTACTTAGCAATAATCACTAAGTCCAATGGTCTTGGTAACACTGCCCAAGGACCAGAGACACTGTACTAACAAGGGCTCCTCCTCCACTTGGGTCTTTTTCAGCTCTAGGTAGACAGACATTTGCAACAACATTAGGAATAGCAATACTCCTGCCATGTTAGCTTGTCAGAGTGATCCAAGCATAGACTACCATCCTTATAGTATATTTGCTAGGACTGCTCTTCATTTCTCTTCCCCTTCTTTCTCTTCCCTTTTGTTCCCTTTCCTTCCCCTCATTCCTATCTGTCTTTTCTCCAGTGCTGAATACTGAGCCTCAGGCCTTGTGCATGCTAGGCAGCGCACTACAACTGAGCTACATTGAACCCTTGATTTATGAGTGCAGTTTGTGTGCAAGGGCTTCTACCAAAGGCTCAGATTTTACACAGTCTTCAAAGTCTCCCTCCCATATTTAGGAAGCTCTCAGTGTCCTTAGGGAGACATTGGCCCAGGATATCTTAGTCAACCCCCTCCTTCCAATATTAAGGGTTGAATCTGCATCAGACCATCTGGAAGCACAAGTGAGAACTATTTGAATTGTAACTCAAGACTTTGTTCCTATGTTAAAAACAAATTCCAATTGTTCATAGTGGTGAGCCTATGGGCTCCTAGTTACCATGAAATCTGGGAAAGAAGCAAAGGTATTTCAAGCATGTGATTGTCAACTTGGATGGACCATAAGCTGTAGTCTTTGGTAAAACATTTTTTTTTTGAGACAGGGTCTCACTTTTGTAGTTCAGGTTGGCCCTGAGCTCACTATGTAGCTCAGGCAAGCCTACAACTCACAGCAATCCTCCTACCTCTGCCTCCCACATGCTGGGATTACAGAATGAGCCACCACTCTCAGCACTGTGATACGTGGTACTCATTGCTGGGGGGGGGTGAGTCACCATGTCCAGCATTATGATATATGGTTCCTGGCGAATGAACTCGGGACCTTGTACTTGCAAGGCAGACACTGGAACTACTGAGCTAAATCCTTGGCCCATATGTTGTTCTTAATATTTCTATGAGGCTATTTTTGGATGAGGGGAACATTTAAATGATGGACTTTGAGTAAAACAGACTCTTTCCTGAAGCACATGGGCTCCTCCACTCATTTGAAAGACTGAGTAGCACAAAGATTGAGGTTCTCAAAAAAGAGAGAGTGAAGACATTTGTGTCTACTCTGACCTCTTCCCAGGGTCTTCCACCTGCTGTGCCATGTTTTGCACTTATAAGCCTCCACAAATGCATGCACTGTTTCCTTAGTTTAATTCTCTTTGCCTTTGTTTCTATACCTTTGTTGGCTCTGTTTCTCCAGAAACTCTGAGAAAACATGGAAGAACAGTGTGAACCAATACACAGAAATGTTTAGTACTCTTAGCAGCTGGGCATTATTAGAGCATAAAGCACAGTGTGAGGTTTTGGTCTCTGGGGGACTTGATTTAGTTTATTGTAAGATATACCACAGCCATTGCTTTACACACTTACCACACCCAGGATTGGGGCAGAGCCTGTCTGAATTAGGTGATGATTCAACAACCCAAGGCACTTCCCACTCTGGCCTGAGACCCTTTGCTTCTGCTGCTGGCCAGCTGCCTGGCCTCTTTCCTGACAACAGTTGGTACTTAGTGCTGGAGATCGCATTGCCATTTATATTGCCATTTAATTCAGTTATGTCCGGTGACCAAAACTGAAAGTAATGGAGGCCTATGTTGACATAGACTACATCCAAAGCATGGAAGTAATA
The DNA here is from genome assembly GCA_004026965.1 of Petromus typicus. Taxonomy (NCBI): domain Eukaryota; kingdom Metazoa; phylum Chordata; class Mammalia; order Rodentia; family Petromuridae; genus Petromus; species Petromus typicus. The sequence continues at coordinate 16,134 of PVIR01005883.1, forward strand.
TATTTGGTGTCAAACCACTGTTGTTCAGAAAGTAACTACTTACCCCACAATTGCTAAGCCTTACCACCTATTTTGACAATGTCCCAACTTCTTGGGGACCCCTGGTGATTTGTCCTGTAGGTCCTCGAGGGGCCTGCAGCCTGGTCCTTCTGGTAATGGAGGTGCACAGCCTCCACCTGGAGACCCTGGTAGTCTGGGGTCTCTGTGCCTTGCTGAGGTTCCCAAGGGCTTGTCACTAATTGTGTGCCACAGAGTCTGTGCTCATACAAATGGGAACTGACGGTCATGATTCAGTAGGCCTGAGCCTAATGGGTAGGCTCTGGGGACATTCATACTTCTGTGGAGGTGCCAGTTGACTGCTAGGGCATGACACGGTTTCCTTAGTGGGTGGCAGCGCTTTAGTCACAAGGGACATTTATCCACTTAGTGTAGTTGTAGGGGAAGCAAAAAAAAAGTGTGATATGTCACTCAGTAGGCTTCTGTGCTGGTGTCAGTAGAATAGGATAGGAGAAAGCAGATGCTTTTAAAGGAGGAGCTTTTCCACAGCAGTGACTTTATTATTTCACAATGGTGAGATGCAGGTGTCTAGGATGATGTGATGTATGGAGAGGGGGCTCAAGGTGGGGGAAACTGTACAGTCCTCTGTAGCTTGGAGTGTACCTGTTTGCCAATAGGGTCAGAGACTTTCTTCTCTGCTGAATAGTCTAGATTTAAAAGACAATTAAAGAACAAACATTTGTATTTGTTCCCTTTTCTCTTGCTCAAACCCTGACATTTTTGAGTTCCCCCAGGAAAGAGATACTTATTCATTCAGTTGTTTACAATGAGTTATTAAACGTCTAACACCTATTATGTGAGGCACTAGGGGCATTCTAGTAAAGAAACAAACAAATGAACAAACAAAGCAACTGCAAATTGCCATGCTCCACCCAGGCCAAGGCAAGTCCAGGGCGGGAGAGGAAGCACCACTCAACTGGGAGCCAGTTCTGGAGTTCCCTCTGTGTGGGTCCCCTGGATGGTCTGGGGGTCCCTGAAGGATTCTCTCAATTCCCTTCTGCTGAGCAGGGCCCCTCATGCTGCCACACTGAATATTCCTTGTGCTCAAGAGCCCTTCAGTTGATGAACCTCTTCTGTCTCACTTTTCTTTTCCTCGTATCTAATAAACCATCCATTGCTTGTCTTCTCTATTGTCTTACTATTTTCCCCCATGTTACCCCACTGTGTCAAAATTTTGCCCTTAAGCATCTAATGATGTCTTCCTTCAATGTTCTTGGTTAGTAACAATCTTTTCCAGGTCTGCATACTCATCTTTTAAAATATTATCTTCTTGAATATTTTCTGTTAGGCTCTGTAGCAACTGTATTACCTTATTCCTTTTTTTTTTTTTTTTGAGATGGAGTGGTTCATGCTGACCTTGAACTCCCTCCCATCAAATGTTTTTTTTCCCCTTCTTTGCTTTCCTCTGTCCCCTCCAGTTTTCCTTTCCCTTTGAACATTATCTTCCTTTTTCATAATATCTATCAGACATTCTGGACCTCATTTACACTTTCAGTTTCTCACACTAGAAAAATGATATGGTGTGTCCTATTTATATCCTCAAAGTACATCCATTTAAATATAAATGTCTCTAATTTATCGTTCTTTATGGCTGAGTAATACTCTATTTTATTAAAAAACCACATTTTTAAATCTAGTCTCCAACTGATGGGCATTTGAACTGTTTCAAAGATTTAACTATTACAAACTATGCTGCTATAAACATGAGTGCATATATGTTGTTATGGTATGATGCTATTAATTCTTGCATGAATTTACCCAGCAGGGAAATAGGGTCAAATGGGGCCTCTAATCCTAGCTTTTTGAGGACTCTCCACACTGATGTTCACAGTGGTTGCCCCAGTCTACACTCCCACCAGTGGTAGAGGAGGGTTCCATTCTCCCCTCAGCCCTGCCAGCATTTGTTGTTGGTTCATGTCTTTTTTTTGGAGACAGGGTTTTGCTTTGTAGTTCAGGCTGGTCCTGAGCTCACTTTGTAGCCCAGGCAAACCTTGAAATCACAGCAATCCTCCCACCTCTGCCTCTTGAGTGCTGGGATTACAGGTGGAAGCCACCACACCTGGCATTGTGGTACTGACTGCTGGTGTGTGTGAGTCACCATGCCCAGCATTGTGGTATGTAGTCACTGGGAGCTGAACTTGAGATTCTGGGCTTGCAAGGCAAGTGCCAGAACCACTGATCTAAATCCCTGGCCCATATATCTTGACTCTTTGTGGAGTGAAATGAAATATCAGTGTTATTTTCATCTGATCTTGAATGACCAGTGCATCACCTTGTCTTGAGAACAGATTATCACCTTGCATGGATGCCGTTCCTTACTTAATACTTCCTAGCCATGGAAAAGTACATTAATGTCATCAAAATTGTGGTGTCTTTGAATGGAGCTGTTCTTAGGAGCAACTTATTCACATGAGTCATCTGCCAAATGTGCCCCACACCCCTAAAGAAGAGCAGCTGATATTTGGGCAGCATCTTTCAGTGTATGAGAGCCTTAACTTCATCTGGTTTGATTGTACCATAGCCCCGCAGGGCATTACTGCATTTTCTATATGAAGTCCCTGAAAGAACAAGTAATGTTACCTTCCCAAGGTCACAATTTATTGATAAGAGAGCAAGAGTCAGAAACTCAGCCTTTTGATTCCAAAAGACATGTTTTCATTACCAAATCATCATCTTTGGAGAATTCATTAAAGTTCTTCCCCCAAAGTGAGTGCAGGATATTAGTCAGAATTCTTCAGGAGAAACTGTAAGTTCTGAGAAAATTAGGAAAATTTAAATACTGAAGTTCTTGGAGAGCCCAGTTTTAAGTTTAGTCAAGTAATTTACAATTATGAAAGGCTAGGAGATTGAGGGTGAGAGCCTTGGAAAATGTCACAGTTTGTGATCATCATTTTTTTTTGTGTGTGTGGTTTATCTTTGTCGCTAAAAATACCTTTTTAGAAAGCTATCCCTTTAAGGGTAGTGACTTTCTGAAACTCACTTGGAAGAGTGTATTTCTGTCATCAAGTTAAAGCAGACTAAGGGAACCTGATTTAATAACTCCAAAGTGGAAAAGGGTGTGATCAATCTTAGAGTGTAAAAAACCACTGCCATGGCCGCTTGGTCCTTCAGCCCTCATGCACACTTATCCAAATTTAAGGATTAGAGTAGATTCCAGTTACTTTCCTTGGGAACATGCACTTAGCTGAAATCTTTTCTAAGACAATATATCATAAAATTCATGTTCATGCTTTAAAGAACATTCTCAACAAGAAAGAAAAAAACCAAAAGAAATGAATTTGTATTCCAGGCTAGCACAGGCAGGAACTTGGCTGACTGGAAGAATGATTTGGGTATACAGGAATTTTAAGTTGGAAGAAGTTACCAAACATCAGACCTCCCATTTGCAAGACATATATATATATATATATTTTTCTTTTCTTTATTTTTCTGATAGGAGGTAGTCCTCTGTGAGTGACAGCAGACTTTTGGTATCAGACCTGATAACATTTATGGGAAGCCACAAAAAGAACGGTCTGGAGACCTTTGTCTCCTCTGTACGATAAATAATCCTTGACACTAGATTCTTATATTTTCAGAGCTTCTGAGGCATATCACCACTTTGATGCATTTGAGATTTGTCTGAGATTTATTTGCACTTTCAGGCCTCCTTTATTTCCTACTAAAAACCATGGTCCTTTATTATTACCTCAAGTAAGGGTAACTTAATATCATAATTTTAAAAAGATAAGCTCTTTACAACACCGATACTCTACCAAGAGGAAATACTCCCCTATCTGAAGATGAAGGAAAGGCATCAAAATGTTTTGGGAATGTTTTAGATTTCCAAACTCTACCTTTTGCCTGAAATTTCATGTGTACTCTCAGTAGTGTTAAGTATCACTGTGTTTAATATGAGATAAGTATAGCCTGAAAAAATGGAAGCAATACCCTATACTGAAGGGAAGGTAGAGTAGAATTTCAGACACTTTGATGGATGAAGGGAATATTTTCTAACAAGAAATCTTACCCATGATCACTCAAGTGACAGCATACAAAACATATTATCAGCATTTCTGTAACTTTATCTATTCCTAGGGAGAAAAATGAAAACAGAAGTCCCTTTAGCTAGCAAACTTATGTCCCTTTCTGAACATACTTGTGTTCAAACTTACATCCCTGGAAAGGAGCAAAAATGTATTACTGGGAAAATGCTCAAATAAACTCTGGAATATTTAGGGCATGCAGTGTTTTGTAGAGATTCTGAGGATCTCTGAGTGATAGTTTTAAGTTTTTCTTATACCTCAATATCTGTCTGACTTAACGTTCTACAGGAAAATTATCACCTACACTTGTACTTCATTTGTTATGGATTGCAAATTTTTGTGGAAAACTCAGAATGTATTAAATATTTCTAAGGCTTTAACTTTTCAAGGCTTCACAGCATTCTGACTTCATTGATTCCTTTTGACAATCCTGTGAAGTTGTAGAATGTCTTGTTTCCCACACTTGACAGGAAATGAAGGTGCAAAGTCATGCATAAAATGATTCATTTTATACAGTTAATAAGATTCTGATTCAAGGCTAGAAGGTAAGTCTTTTCATTCCCAGTTCTATGATATTTTAACTAGCTCATTTACATTAAACTTATAGGGGTAACAGCTGGGATAGTAACTTGTTCTGGCACCTTTCATTAGCATAACTATTAGAAAGAGAAAAAGATTTTAGAGTGGAATATGCCATTTCTCTGGAATGAGCACATCCTCCTTGGGCTCTGACTAAAACCACATATTATAGCATTCCAGAGACATCTAGAATTCTACTCAATCAAAAAGGCTCAGCAACCCAGGAAAGAACAATTTTACTTGATATTTTTATTCACTTAACAGAAACATTCACTTATCAGATATCACTGAAGTGCAATTTACAGAACTTAGAGGCAAATTAACATAGGTAAATTCATATTTTAAGGTTTTGTTTTTTTTACAAATATTACAAATGTACACCCATTGTTACAATATTGCCATTCAATCATGCTTTTTATGTACATACCTTCAATTAAGAATTACTGTTTATTAAGTCTATTTTGCTTAAAAAATGCTGAACGTTAACTGGGCAATGCTGGGAAAGACTTTGTTTTTACTTATGCATGTACTGCAGAGTGGTAGAAATCTAGTGCCTTGTGAAAAGAGGCGATAAAATCCAAGTAATTTTATATTTATTTTTAAAGGGTACTTCATCTCTCCAACTTTGAATTCAAAATGATGAGTTGGAAAATAAGGTACTTCCTCACTAGAGTTTGTTATAGCTCACATTTCCCTGCAGGGATGACATTGTTTGGTCTAAATTTCTAGAAATGTGTTATCTTTGTTCTTTTTGGTGGGGGGTCAGGTTGGATGGAGATATTTCAGGAGTCCAGAAAGAGCATCATAAATCCCTGTGGTCAAGGTGTCATGGAGACACACAGGGCACCCTTTCCCTGAGCGCCAATCTGTGGCTGAGATCAGCTCGGGGCAGATGCACACCTGAGATGTCATTCCTCTCTGTTATACCAGGAAATCGAAACAATAGGGGCAAAAGTTCAGGGCTAGGGCAGAGCAGTCAGTAAGGGTAAGAGGGAAGCAAGAGAGAACAGAAGCTGAGAAAGGAGTCCAAAGAGGTACAGTTAGTGGAAAAAAGAGCAGAGTGGTGGCGATGGTCACCTCCCCAGAGCCGAGAGCGGGGAGAAGCCCTGTGGGAGCAAAGCTCTGGTTGTTCTCCTTGGCTGTATCTCTAGTAGTCTACACCGACAGTCTCTTGGTTTCTGCCTTGTCACGTCATCTTTTCCTTGTTCTGATTTGGAATTTGTGAAATAAGTTTGGAGGTACCCATATCTCAAAGTACCCAGAAAAGGCGGGGCTACAAACTGAGACAATGGGTCAGGACCGCGGACAGCGACAAATGCTCGGGCCTTGTCCAGTTCTAAGTCCCGCTCCTCAGAGTCCTCTTTCCATCCGCCCACACTATCTCATGCTTATTATTTCTGTTTTTCCTGCACCAGACGTAAGTTCCTGCAAGACCTTGGAAGCGGGGTGGATTTGCCCAGCCAGGAGCTACTTCGTGGACCTTTCTCCTAGCCCAGAGCTTTTAACTGCAGAACTCTGCAGAAACTCAAAGTGGGATAGCGCTGCAGAATGTGTAGGACAGTGGATTTCCTAAACCTAGACTAAATTATGAACTCTGCAAGCTGTTTTAGGGAATGGTGATGGAGAAATTAGCAAAGGTACATCAGGTTTTGCTGAGTGCTAAGTGAGAGACTTCTGCCCAAAGAAGTGGCTGTAGCAATCAGGTAAAAGATAGATTTTTTTTCCAACATCCCTTTGGTCACTATTAGAAAGTGATATTTATTTTATTTTTGGCCAATTAGATTGTTTCATTAGAATGGCTTCTTAAAAAACAAGTATCTAAGTTTTCCTAAATTAAAAATGTCTACTATATTTAAATCTCAATTGTCTTTTTAACATTTTTAAACAAGATACTATAGACTCATCTTGAAATTTATAATCTAAAAATAGGATTTCATCAAAATACTCTAACTATTCTACTCTGGGCATTGATATACTATGTATTTAATCCCTATGGCTCTCCGGATATGGTAAACACTATAGCAAAAAATTTTAACTTTATTGATAAGAACAGTTTGCTGTGAAAAGGAAATCATATGGAAAAATATGAACTATGTAACTGTTTGAAAAGCAACTCAGCTTGACATTTCTGAGAAACAAGAAGACAGCACAAAATCAGTAGTAGTGTGAGAGATATATACAGATTTAAGGAGAATCACAGAAATCAAAAAGGAAACAATAGTTATAGACTCACAAATCCTTTCGTTGGCAAAAACAAAACCCAAAGAAATCCTAAATGTAACAGTCTGATATTATACACTGCTGTGAAAACTTGTGCTGGAGGTGGATGAGCAGAGCCAGTATGGCCTTGTGGCCTTTTCTCTGGGCTCAGTCATACAAAAAGGCTCATAATATATCAGACACTGACTTTTTGACTAAGCACAGGCAAAAAGCCTTAAATCGCTTAACTCCTCAGTAGGAAAGCAATGTATTTCTTGAAGGCAGATAAGCACAGTGTTGATTTTATTTGGACTTTAGTAGTGGGGCCAAATAAGTACAAATATAGAATACAGAAACTTTGAAAGTAAATGACTTTGTACTATTATTATGAGGCACAAAGAATTAGACAGGTGGTAGTTTTGAGGCAAATCCGATGGACAAGGATAATAAGGTAAAGCAGGTGCCAGGGGACTATTTGACTTTATGCTTTGTTCATCTTCGTCTTATTTTGCCTAATTATGTTTTTTCAGAGTACTTAGAAGTTACACATCATGTATTTGTGTTTTGTTCTTCTTACAGAAATCTCCACTGGGGAGATAGATGTGAGCTGCTTTTAAGACTAACTCAGCTGTCCAAAAGCCAGGGTGGACCTAGTCTAAAAGTAGTGTTGGAAGGTGTTGTTAACACTGAAGCAAGAATGAGATACCCAGGCTTGAACTACCAGCCCTTTTGTCTTGGGTGTAACATGATCTGTCCCTTCTAGGTACCAGACACAACATCAGAATCCTGGAGCCTGCCACTTGCTGGGCCAGCCTTCTGCTGTGAGGAGCTGCACATGCATGGCACGGTCAAGTCATGGTGTACACTCTCAGCTGGGCTTCCTCAGTTTGCTTCACAGAAGAAACACATCAAGTTCTTTCATTGTTCCTCTTAATTCCCCTCTAGCCTGCCCCCTCTCTGAAGACAGTCTTTCCCCAGACTCTGGCTTCCCAGCACATGGCTATAGCTTGACTCAATACTTTCTCCTCTCACTGCCTGATCCTGAAAGCCTGTTCTCAACCTTCCCATTTCCCTTTTCATTGCACATCTACTTAGAAATGTTCTTGGAAAAGCCCCCATTTCTCAGACTTACTTCTGCTTGCATGTAAAACTCTTTCTTGCTGCACTGCTCTGCAAGGCCTTCATTTCTCCTTCCAGGCCATTCCTATCGACTTACTGAGTGACTCTTCATGCTAGTGGTAAGAGGTGGAGTGGAGTCAGTGGGTGGCTTTCCCTACAGGTAGGTATTTATCTCTTAATTAAGCCCGCTTGTTTTTGGACACACAAGCACTAGCCAAAGTGAGTCATGGACATATAGTTTCAATTGAGGGTTGTAGAGATGTTCATTATTGGGAAAGTAATGGCTTTCCATTTTCCTTGAATCAGATCCTATATGTGGGATGCCCCACCTGCCTCTCTCCATCATAATTAAGACCCTGCTGCTAATCTTCTTATTCCACAAGGAACACTGTTTGGAATACAGTGACATGAAGCATTCTCCAAGTAAGAGCCCACGATATCAGTAAGTTGAGGCTAAGGTCTTAGACTTCAACCAGAAACCAAATGGCCCTTTGATCTTAGTCTTTACATTGAAGTAGGATTTACTTTTCTTCCATTTCTCTGAAAGCTTATTATAAATCATGTTCATATCTTTCAAAGCTTTACCTTAAAGAGTCTACAACAGTGCCCATTTTCTTTTGTAAAAGGATGTGAGTGATAAATTTAACCTCATGTCAAATTCCAGGAAAAGTTTCTATTTTCATACTGATATCTCTACTACTTGTTTTCTTGTCTCAAATAGCTACAATTCTGTTTCATTTTTGCCTCATTGTTATGATTTCTGCCATTTATACTAGGCTATATACAGCACAATGTAATTCTTGAATTTCTGTAGGATGGTCAGTTGCAGTTCTAACAGGAAAGCCTATACTCTGGAGATGACTACTGCTATGTTTAGTTATTTAACATAACGTACTTCAGATAGGAATTTTATTAATGGGAAAAATGCAAGGCTTGTTACCTGGTATAACGAGTGCTCAAAATGAGTTCTCAGTGGTAAAATGAAAATATTTCAAGGAACACATACTGACAAGAGACATTAACATCTTTAACAAGGTGTCCTTCTCCCTTGCATAGCTCTAGCTTCACTCAGGAATAGTGCCATGCACTAAATTCTAAATATCCTGTGTCCAGCGGTGGACTTGGTCTGATACCTATTCTAAAGGCATGCTGTTGCATTTTGTCTTAGTTCTTTTGGTCTCCCAGGATGGTGATTAGAAAGCCTAAACTAAAACCTCAAACCTAAAGATGATTTTGAATGTGGTTACTTTTGGGTGCTCGTTTTCTAATAAAAATGAGGTTAAAAGATCAGAATTTGGTGTAACACTCAGTTTCCTTATTACCTGGTAGGGAGGTTGTAGGTAGTGACTAATCCTTGTATACCTTGAACTTTGAATGTCTGTCATTATCTACTGAAAGAAATGAAGTGTTGTGGTTGACCCAATAGGCTTGTGCAGGTGTGCAACACTCACTTAGTAGGAGGTTTAGGAATAGTTTTCTTATATCATAGATTATAATTCATTGGTGCCAGCGGTAACTATTTCTGTGTGTTGCAAGAGTGGTTTTCATTTACCTGGTCTTATCTTAGTTGGTCTTTTGTGTTGTGCATCTCAAATCCTCCTTGCAAGAAGATAGAGTAAGACATTAAAATGGATGATGAAAATAATAGAGCATTCCTGTGGGTTTCTTTGGGGGGAGCTCATGGCTTTTCTTTTCACTTGTGGCTTATCTTCAGGTGTCACATGAACTTGTGCCAGTGCGATCCGATCGCGTCATCAGGGAGAGGCTCACAGTATGGGAGGGAAGCTAGGGGATGGTCAGGGGTCTGTTTCTAACCAGCTTCACTTCAGTACCATTTGTCAAGTGTGCAACTCAACTCCCTTCACCAGAATAGAAGCTCTTCCTCTGATACCACCAAGAAGGGATGGAGCTAATGCAATGGCACTTGTACCTCTAGGTGTGGTGGACAGGGTTCTTGGGACTAGCAACTTGGGGAAAAGCAGCACATCATGAATTCAAATCTAGTTGCTCATCCAAACATGGAACTTGTGTGTTTCTGGAACACTGAAGGAAAATGAGTTCTGAGAACCAGTGCTGAGAACACGCCGTACCACTCAATACACAGGACTCCGTCCTCTCCAGGTGTCTCACTGTGGTCCCACAACAAAGGAGTCTAATGACTTAGAGAGTTAGTAGAAACTGATCTTGCTCTGGTGGTTTCCTCACCCAGGTGCCCAGGCCAGCTTTTTGAAAAGCCTTGAACAGCTGCTGTTTGACAGATTGGTAGGTGTGAGCCCCCAATTTGGCCTCACAGTACATGGATGGTGTGTCTCCGTGGGTTGGTATCCGGGTGCTCAGCTGGGGGCAGGAAAGACACAGAGAGGAAATCAGCTGCCAGCAGAAACCTTATAGAGAGAAACCGTAGTGGTAGCTTCCAAGTTCTGTCATAAGGTTTATGTGCTTCTAGTTATTGAGGTCATTTAGTGAGGGTTCTTACATGGCTGAATAGAGCAGGAATCATGCCTGAGAGACTCGGGGGAAATATTTTTGGTCAGAAGTGGGAAAGACCAGTGAACATACAACTGACTTTTTTTCTTTCTGGAGGAGAGCTGAGACTTAAAGTAGATGCTGAGGCACACGTGGTCATGGGTACTAACATAATAACATAACGTGCAGAGAAGAGGAAGAACTCTGAGGTATATATTTTAGTGGCTTAGGAGGCCTAACATCCCCATGCAAGGGCGGTGGCACAGGTGGATGGTGAGGGCTGTATGTGCAAGTTTCAATGTCCTCTAAATTGACAGAAATATTAAGCATTAACAATGCTGTTACTTCTACCTGGAGTCCTTGCCTCGTTAAAAAGTATAGAAAAGTGAACAAAATGTCTTTATTTATTTATTTTTGGGGTTATCTGTTCTTTTTATTTGTTTATAGTCTTCTATGCTTTGGAAACACAAGAAAATTTGTAACTCAATTAAAACCCAGAAATATAATTACTATCTTTATTTATGAAGGGGAAAGGTTCCAAATCATTGTTGTGGTGGGGATGGGTAGCTTTCAGGGTCAAGGGGGAATTCTAATCCTAACATTCACTGCCTGGAAAATTTAGGCAAATGACCTAATTTTTCTGACCCTTAATATCTTGTATCTGAACTGGGAATAACATTGATCTTGAAATTTTGTGTGTACCTTTTTCATGACCGCTTGGGTAAAGTGGTTGGCACGCTACATTAGCCACAAAACCTGTTCCTCAATAAACTCTTGTTACTTGATTTCCTAGGGCCACACTTCCTGAACTGTAGGAACCCACGATTTGGTTAGCCCTGTCTTACGTTTTCAGGGCATATGCTATTAGCTCGGGCAGTTGAGTGTGTGTGTGTGTGTGTGTGTGTGCGCGCACATGTGCGTGCGTGTGCATGTGAACGCAATCGGAATTGGATTTTGCAACTTCCAGTAGCCTCGCCACACACCACATGTTGGCCCACACCCATGAGCTTTTCAGGGCTTGAGTATGAATCAAGCTGCAGCCAGTGTCTCCCAGAAAGGACGGTTCCACCTACCCTTCCGTACAGCTGGGCCCACCGCGCCGAGAACACGTGCTTGCAGAGCCTTGATGAGCCCCCGCAGCTCCTCTTTCCGGTTGTGGCATTAATAATCTCCAGGTCTGCGTTGCCCACGACCCAGTTCACACTGAAGTGGGGAGACTTTCCTGGTCGCCGGGCCTCGGCACTACTCACTCCTGTCGAGAGAGAAACAGGAAGCAGCCAGGTATTAATATTCCTGGCCCCAAACAGGGCTCCTGTGAGAGCAGATAATGGGGAGAAGCCTGCGTTGGTGCTGCTGTGCCCTGCGCCTGTGTGAACCGTCCGCTTTTCCTCTTTGTAGCGCGGTCAGCTTCAGTTGCGGCCCTCATTTTACACAGAGGGCTGGCGGCTGAAACTCCAGCCTGACCCTGGTGATAGCCTCTTGCTAAAAGCCATTACTGTACCTGTTTTTAACCTTCTAATTTAAGGATTTTGTGGGTTGTAATAATAAGTTGGGCCCAGATTTTTTCCCATTGTAAATGTTTGTTGAGTGAATTAATAGACAAAAAGAGCCATGTAAGAACAGTCTAAGAACGTGGGAACCACACTGGCTACCAAATGCATGCCCAGCCCCGTTCAAGGAAAATAACAGGGGTGATAAACAGACAGGCTCTTAGTTTTCTTTCTTTCTTTTTTTTTTTACAGTTTAAATCTTTATTGGTACATTATATATACACATCACGATCACACTCCACATTGAGAATTTGTAGGCTCTTAGTTTTTTAATTTAATACATGAAAGAAAAAGAAAAATTAATATAAGTGAAAGGGATATTCACGGCAGGCAATATATCAAGTAATCTTATTTAGAAACAGGACTGGCCACAAAATTGGCAAGATTCATGGTAAATATGAAAATGTGAGGTCTCTCATAATATTTTTTATGATACTGGGGATAAAACTCAGACCCTTGTGCTTCCAAGGTAGGCATAGTGCCTCTTGTACTAAATCCCTCGCCCTGGAAATTAGTAAAAATTTGAAGAGAACAACAGAACATTACACCAAACCCAGGTCTTTCGAAACGCAAGCTTTTGTGTGACCAGGTGGGTGCCTGTCCCTGAAGTTGTTTCTTCCCAGAAAGCATCTAGATTTTCAGGGACATCTTTGTTGCTTTGCCAGCTTGAATGCTCCGAGTTTTAATCGGGCAACCCCAGCCCTACAACTCCAGCGTCTCCGTGCAGCAGAGCTGAGTGAGAAGGTGGAGTGTTTCTAACTTCAAGCCCAGCCTTAGCTCCTCCCCAGCCACCTTTCACACTCCTCCTTCTGCTGGGAACTTACTGGAGATGCCAAGCTCAGATTCCTAGTCACATGCAGCGAATATCTGCCAGGACTGTTGTGAACCCACCCAGAGGATCCCAACTTGTGCAAGATTCCAGTGCTGGTTACCTTCCCGCTGTGTCGTCTGTCTCCTTCCCCCCATGAAGGTCATGCTTGCCAGCCCGTGAGTTTTGGACTGGGAGGGACGACATGGAGCCGTGGTGCTCTAGGTGACCACAGCCAGGTGGTTTCTATGGTCTGGACTTCCTCCTGCTAACTTCCTGCATAATAGACATGACCTCTGAAGTTCTAGGCAATGCACCGTATGGAAAAGTCTGCTCAGAATCTCATGCTCCGCCACAGGAGGAAGGAGAGGAGGAATCCAGCCTCTAGTCTGTTCACTTCAATGATATTATGGGACACTCACTTTAGGACCTAGGGACCCTCTTTAGATGCGAACCCATCAGTGCCTTTGGAGTCTTGCAACCCTCATGGCTCCTGCATTGTCTCCTGCGTGACAATGTCCCCAACCCAGCCCAGCTGGACCTCTCTTGCTTCTATTCCAGTGCCACCCTTTGAAGGACAGTGATGCCCTTCTAAAACCCAGCCTACCTTCTCTTGCACCTGCATTCAGACATTCAAGGGTCACCCTTGGTGGGTCACTGATGGCTGGTGCAGAAGTCCAGGGGTCAGGACCATTTTCAGCTGCAAAGCCAGGGCTGGATGAGTACAGTGAGAGCTCTGGGGCTACAGTAGACTCCCCAGGAGGATGCTGTCTCCATGCTGAGCGGAACTATGATCCCACCATGGAGGCAATCATCATTTAAGTTTAGAAACACACCTACCTCTGAGCTGTGAAGCCACTGTCCCCACAACCTCCCAGCTTTACCCCTGAGCCAAGGGGCTCTTGGATAGAACCGAGGCCCACTTCTTCTGAGCATACTGCTGTCTTAGTCTGCTGTCCTCCCCTTGCACCTCCTGGCTCCCAGCCTCGAAGTCACATTGTGACCTTCTCTGGCCACGTATAAGCACATGATGGACTTTCAGGTTGATTCTGTTCGTGTCAGTTCTTTTCCATAGAAAGGACTCATCGCAGCAGCTGCCCCCCCCCCCCACGAGCTGGATGGGGGAACAGTCTGGCCCACTGGAAGCCATGGCTGCCCTACTGGGAAATGGCTGCCTTGACAGGAAAGGCAGCTGCTCAGTCAGGGCTGAGTGGGTACAAAGAGAGGCGGCTCCTGCTCCGGATCTGCACACAGTGAGGCCCAGCAGTGTGACAACCATGTCTTCCTCCCTCCACTGGCCTTTTCCCTCTTTCCCACCCTTCTGTTCTCTGCAGTGGTCTGACTTGACCACTGGGGCATAAGATTTCTCCAAAGTTTTAGGCTCTGAACTCAGACAAAGCCTGGAGTGCTTGACAAAAGCACAGGGCCTGCTTGGTGCTCACGGGCTGCCCCTCCTCATTCTCTTCCCATCACCTCTTCACTGTGGAGATGTTTCCACTTCACTTCTGGCTCTCAGCATGCAGGCACCTGCCCTAGACATGCTTTGGCTGTGACCTCCTTGGGCTCTGGCCCCCCCCCCCGGGCTCCAGCCCTGGCAGGGCCGGCATAGCAGCTATGAGGATGCACCTGTCAACCTGCATGTCTCCTGCTCTACCCACGTGAGATGCAGTGAAGGGGGGAGCAAGGGTGGTAGCCAAGGGCAGGTGTGTGAGGGCATATGGCATCTAGATTGTCCTCCAGACAAGTCTGGAAGCTCGAGAATTTGGAGACTCGAGGTCTCAACTTGGTGCTCGGACCTTGTCATACACCATTCTGCCCCTTCCTTTGCCGACAGTGGTAACTTTGCTTCACAAGGTAATGTGAAGATCAAGCAAGACTGATAAGAGTACTTTTAAAGAATCAAGTGTTATGATTATGTTATTTCCATTTGAAGGAAGATTTAAAGGTCAATTATTATCTGCTAAGTAACACAGATCAAAAATGTTCCAATTAAGTTACAGAAAACATTTTCAATTCAGTTATCAATCACTCAACTATTCCAAAAGTGGAGTAACTAACCAACAAGCTAGCTCAGGATTCTTTTTACATGGAAGACTCTTATTCATTTATATGTTTGTTCAATATATACACTCTGTACCTCTGTTGGAGGCATGACTCTCCACTTATACTCTGAGCCTGCAGTTTAAGGATTATCATCCTTTTGTGCCTTGCTTGCAGACAAACACATAAGCACACGCACATGAAAAAGCACACACACACACACATGTTGCATGCACATGTGCACACAAACTTCCTAAAATGACTTGGAAGAAGAGGAATCCTTTTATAGTCTCCGTCCTATAAAAAAGTAAATCTACCATAAAGAGATTGCAGTTGGCACGATTACTAAATATTCATGCCAGTGGTACAATTTTTGACATCACTGTAATTAATGATTGCACTGATTATGCCCAAGGAGACCGAGCTATTGTGCTCTATCAGATTCACTTGGGGCTAATATGCAAATGTGCCGATGTATCATGAAACACACAATTACCTCACAGAGCACTCCTATTAGTCTAGTCTGTTTTCCCTTTCTCTAAGACAAACTGAATGGATAGACCATGTGCAGTGAGGGAGTAGTCTCTTGATCCCGGAGGGAGAGCAGAAAATTAGTTTTCTTCTTTCTTTTTTTTGGGTCAGTACTGGATAAGGATTGAATCCAAGAATTTTACCCTGAACTATATCCTCAGATGCTTTAAATTTTTTAAAATTTCAAGACAGTCTCTTACTAAGTCACTAAGTTGCCTGGGCTGGGCTTGAATGTGTAATCATCGTGCATTAGCTTCCCAAAGTGCTGGGATTATAGGCATCACCATGACTTCCACCTAGGAACATTGCTTTTGCCACTGAAACCTTGACCAGTGACAAGCTGCTACCTCTTTCTATGAGAAGCTTGAGGTCTTCTGGGCATACGTATCAAATTTCTGAGGAGGGCTCTCTTTATCTACTTGTCGCAAAAATATCTCTTGCCACCCGAAGTCAGTTGTATTTTCCTGTGTTTGAAGATGGTTCTCTTCACTTGCCCTTTTTCCTGTATTGTATGGGCTGATGTAGTTACTCAGACTGAACTGGTCTCCTGGAGACATTAACGTAATGAGTAAGTTGACTTTCATCTTCTTCCTTGTCTCTCTGTTTTCTACTGGGGGAGATATTTGGTTTCTAAGGAAACTTCTTCACAAACAGGAAAGATCACACCCTCTGTGTATTGATGTCGTGATTTTAAAGCAACTTTCCAGCACTGTTGTTGACACTCTTCCTACAAACACATGCAGAGAACCTCCATGGCGTTTTTCAGGAACTCATTCATTCATTCTTTCACTCACAGCATGTACATTAAGTTTTTTCAGGCCAGAGAGCATTGTGGTTTTGAAAGTGAGCATTAGGACTCAAATTGCTTGACTCGGGGCTGTTATATCATTGATAAGCTTCAGATGGTGATGGATAAGCTGAAGACATATGTGCATCTATCTGAACATGAAAGTCTAGTTGGTGTTTATGGCTTGTTTGTGGCTAGGAGTTCTGAAAATGAAAAAAGGGGCATAAAATCCTGAAGTCATTTTTCCTAAAGATACATCAAATGATTTAAGATAAAAATCAAGTCGCAAAGACATAATAAATGACAGCCACAGGTGTGGGGTCTCCTTCTTGAGGAGGGGCACTGGGGAGATGACTGAGGACACAATGATTGTGACCAAAACCTAGATGCTAATGGCAAGTTTATTGGGCTGGAAGCAGATCCTTATAGCAGTGAAACAGAGTCACAAAGGCAACAGGTCAGGCTTGGGAGAGGGAAAAGAGAAGCCTCACTATTTACAAAAAGGACAGACACAGTTAACCATTATATCTGGAGGAGACAAAACATCTTAGGCTCTTAGGCTTAAGGATATATGTTAGCCAACACAGTGTGCAAACAGACAGTTATCTAGGTAGGAATGGGAACTAACAGTGGCAGAACAAACAAGGAAGAAAAGACTGCAGCACTGTCACCCTCAAGCACGGGCAGAATTTAGGGCTCGCTGGCCCCCTCTCCCACCTGCACCTGGAGCGACTCAGTTTTCCAGAGTCTAAGGCTCACTGTGTAATCATATATTCCTGGTTCTGTCCACACACAGGTATATCCCAATATGTTCAAGATACTCATTATGTTTCCCAAGATACTGGATTAGTCATATCTACTGATCTAGCTCAGTCAGCAAATATAATATAACCTCCTGTTCCCAGCTGATAGGATTAAGCACCTCCTGAGTGTTACTCAGAAATCTCCCTCCAGTCAAAGATGCCAATAGATCAGAATCTGCTGGGTGGCACTGAGCCCCAGCACTGGCTAAGATCTCAGGAGACAGTGTTCGTGGTCTGAGCATGGAAAACATGAGCACTGTGTTTTAAGCAGAAAAGAATGTCCTC
>PVIR01005883.1:33482-69516 GCA_004026965.1 Petromus typicus
CGCAAGGGCCCGGGTTCGATTCCCCGGTAACCACATAACAATACTGGGTGTGGAGACCCACACCCAGCAGCAACCAGTACCACATACCACAGTGCCGGGCATGGTGGCTCATGCCTGTAATCCCAGCACTCGGGAGGCAGAGGCAGGAGGATTGTGATGTGAGTTTGAGGCTGAGCTCAGGGCCAGCCTGAACCACAAAGCAAGACGCTGTCTCAAAAAACCTAAAAAAAAAAAAAAAAAGAAAGAAAAGAATGTCCTCATGACAAATGAGTTCTCAGTAGCTGGGCACTGTGTACAAATGAAGTTCACAGGATCACTGACATGGGTTTAAGTTCACGGACCCATTGACAGATACCCCCACAAAGGCCTCCCATCTCTCACCCTGAAGACCCCTGAACCAAGGAGTCTGTGCAGCTGCTCCTTGATAATCAGAAATAAAACAAGTAAAAAATGTGAATGTGTTATAATATAAACTTGGGGAAACTTTTGCCTTTAATGAATTTCACCTTAAACGAATTGCTTTGTAATACAAGAACAATGCTGCACGTTTTGATGTGGTTTACATATGTAGAGAAAATGATATTTTAAGAGTGTAGCACTGCATTTGGCTTCTAGGTCTACTGTAACAAACTGCCAACACCCTGGTGGCTTAGAAAAATAGAGTCACCCTTGAACTATTTCTAGGGACTTGGAGTTTGCCACTAAGGTGTATTAAGCCACTTTACATTGCTAGGACAACATATATAACAGCCACAACTTAAATGAGGAAAGGTTTATGTTAGCTCACAGTTTCAGAGGTTTTAGAGGATGGTTGGCTGGATCTATCTTGTGCAGAAGGGGATAGTGGGAGAAAGCTGATCAGTTCATGACGGCTGGCAAGCAGAGCACAGGGGAAGAGCTAGAAAGAAAGGGACTGAGGAGCAGACAGCATCCCTAACGCAGTGCTCCTGTGACCCACGGACACACACACTCTGTGTGCTTCACTAATCTGGGCATCTCTCCAGCCAATCAAATTGACACATGATATTAAGCTCACAACAGGTATCAGCAAGGTCACCTGCTTCCAGAGGCTTTGGAGAAGAGTCCCACCTTGACTTTCTTTCTTTCTTTTTTTTTTTTTTTTTTTTTTGATAGGGTCTCGCTTTGTGGTTCAGGCTGGTCCTGAGCTCAGCCTCCAACTCACATCACAGCAGTCCTCCTGCCTCTGCCTCCTGAGTGCTGGGATGACAGGCGTGAGCCACCATGCCAGGCACTATGGTATGTGGTACTGATTGCTGCTGGGGTGAGTCTCCATGCCCAGTATTGTTATGTGGTTTCTGGGGATCAAACCGGGTCCTTGCGCTTGCAAGACAGGCGCCAGAACCACTGAGCTATATCCCCAGCCCCCCACCTTGATTTTCCAGCTTCTGCTGATGACAGGAAATCCTTGGCTTATGGCTGCACTACCTCACTGTCTGTTTCTGCCCTTACATAGTGTTCTCTGTGTTTCTCCTCTACCAGAGCCTTCGTTTTGGAAGAAAAGATTCGATTACATGTGAGATGATCTCATGTCTTATGAACTTTTGTTTAACCATACCTGCAAGGACTCTTTTCCAGATAGTCATTAATGTGTTCTAGGAGTTGGGATTCCATATCCTTGGGAGCCATTATTCAGTCAAGTATAAGAGCGCCCACTGAATTTTGGAAGCTAGCCTCTGAATCAAGGGAAAACCGTTGCGGAGGGGATAATCTTACCCTGTGGGCACTTCCTGACAGGATTCACCAGATGGTGAGCCCACGTGCTTCTAATTGCATCTATTGTCTTCCTTATGAATTTGGGTGAGGCCCCTCTCAGGGTGGGCACAGCCCAGGCGCTGGCATAGCTGCTTGGCGGTGGCCGTGGAGAATGATGGAGGAGAGCCCAGGACACCATGAGAGGGTCTCCCCAATCAATCTCCTTCAACCCAGAAGGATCTAGAATTTGGAAACTTGTATAGTAACTTCAAGAAAGGGTCAGGAAAACCAGGGGTCCCTGAAAAATTGTGTAAGTTTGTGTGGTCTAGTACCAGTTTTTCTTTACTAATTATGTGTAGTCTCAGAAATAACTCCTTCTCTCTCACTGTCTCTCTATCAGAGGAGTCCTTAGTGAAAACAATGCTAGTAAAAGTTTGTTTGGCTTGATAGCTAACACACAGATATGTGGAAGTTTATTCATTTGTAAATACACTTCATAATGCATGGATTAATCGTCTTTTATGATTTTTGGTAGAGGTAGCTGACTTGGAAGTAGGTGTGTTGGCAAATAAGCTGATCTCTATCAGCCTTTGACAAGATACTTTGCCTGGCTGGTGTGTAGATAACAGCGCAGTGTGGGCTGCAGAAATAGAGCAAGGTCAAGATCTACTTCTATGACTTTCTAGCCATGTGAACTCCGAGTCAACTACTTTACTACTGCTCCTCCTCCTCCTGCCACAAGCACTTGGATTATTATGAATGTTACTATGGCCACTACTGTTACTCCTGTTATCATTTAAAAGCAAAGAAAGCAAATCCACAATTCGTCTAAGAAAATGAGTTTCATTATGATTCACATAGCTATATAAAGATGCCTTACTTGAAAAAAAAATCCTTATTTACCTTTTTAAAAAGGCATCATATAAGTGATTAATTATGCTATGTTTTTAAATAGCCAACCAGTCTACTATATTTAAAATGTAATTCGCTTTCCCAAAATTGAATTTACACGAGACATTGTGGTAATGTAATTTTTACAGGAAGTGAGGCAAGTCTATAATATGGGGTAGCATTACATTTAATTTTGTGAAATGAATGGAGTAGCATGCTTCCAGGCCTGCACAGAATCATAAAGTTGCAGGAATAGAAGGGACTGCTTGAATTTTTTACACTGCTAATATACTGCCAGGTAGAGTATATTCAATGGAAAATATATGAAATGTAATATGGAGTCCGAAGGTAGTGTGTGAGGGCTGGAGGCGGACAGTGGGCTTTCTGTGGTAAAAATATCCTAACTAGTTTTCTGGGTGTTTAGAAAACCACCCGTTACACCTTTCCTTCGCCAGAATAGCTGATAATGTGGTGGCTGAATGGTTGAAGCTCCGTGTTTGAAGGAGATGTGCCACAAGCTACGTGATAGCTGCACCGTCCACCAATGTATGCGAGAGTTCTAAGAGAGCAGCGTCAGTGACTCCAGGATGAGGGCGTGGTTCCTGGGCCTCTGGTTTTTTCAGGAGACTTTATGCCTCCACTGATTTTTTGTTCTTGGAGTTAATAGGATTGTGATCTTGAGGATTACACATGAGGGCAGATGACTTTGGTTTGCATTTCACACAATTTGAAATGCGCAGACTCATAGGATTCTTCAAAAGGTGGGAAACTTTCATGGCCAGAAAGCTGTAAAGAGTTCATTTTTCCCCATTCCTTTTCTTAATATACCAGATTCTCTTTACCTAAGTATTTGCCAGCTCATGGTGACTGAACTACAAAGCAAGACCTTGTCAATCCCTTACCACATGCTAAGGGGTGAACTAGATGACATTTATGGTAACTTTATAGCCTGCCTTTTGCCTGGGTTACCTTATGAACACCAGCCCCTTGAAGCAAAGCCCATATTATCTAGCCTTGGATGTGGAAATCAAACAGTTAACTCAAACACACGCAAGCTTGTGAGGTGTTTCTCAGTCACTATGAGGGTACTGCTGTGTCCACAGCAGCCTTCCTGAAAAGCCCTTCCCATGCCTGCCTCCTTATCCCAGCCTGTGACTGCAGTCCTTTCTCCTGTTCTGTGTGTCCTGAAAACTCCCTTGGTATTCCATCTGGACTCCAGCCTCCCCTCTCTTTATTCTTGCCTGTGTCTCATTCCCTCATTCCTTCAGGAAAATGTCACATGTCTTCATCTAGTGAGAGCTCTCCAGACCCTTTCAGTTAGTCTTGAGGGTCACTTTTCTTTTTTTTGAGACAAAGTCTTGCTTTGTAGTTCAGGCTGGTTCTGAGCTCACTATGTAGCGCAGGTGAGCCTGGAACTCACAGCAATCCTCCTACCTCTGCCACCTCAGTGTTGTGATTACAGGTGTGAGCCACCACGCCTGGCATTGTGGTATGTGGTACTGATTGCTGGTGAGTGAGAGTCACCAAACTTGACGTTGTTGTATGTGGTTACCGGGGACTGAACCCAGGCCCTTGTGCTTGCAAGGCAGATGTTGGGACAACTGAGCTAAATCTCTGGCCTCAAGGGTCACTTTTTAATCCTGCTTTCTATATTATTTTTATAGTGCATCTGTTTTCTTTGTTCATTTTCCACACTAGAATAGACCAGTAATTCATGGCTCTATTTCCAGTGTAGGATTATCCAAGTGCATTCTAAATAATCAATACAAATTGGTCGAATGATTAAATGAATGCTTGGATTATTGTCTCAGTTGCTTTTCATCACTAAACACAATGCCTGACACCCTCAACTTAAAGGAGGAGAAGTTTATTTTGGCTCATACTTTTGGTGGGTTCAGTCCATGGCTGGCTGGCTCCAAGACATAAACAGCGTCGAGGAAGTGCCTGGTGGAGGAAGGATGTTCATCCCATGACAGACAGGAAGCAGAGAGGGCAGAGAGGATGCAGGGACAAGAGTGTACTTTTTCCAAGTCAAGTCCTTCATGACATTCAGCTACTGAACTCACTGATGCATGAATCCACCAGTGAGTATAGCGTCACCATATCCAATTACCTTCCAAACACATGAGGGTTTTGGAGGACATTTTGGATCTAAGTCATAGTTAATTATATTGATACACTTGTTGTTATTTGAATAAATTATATGTATTGACAGTGGAAGTATTTTCCTTGGACTAACTATATCAGGATAAAATAACTTGTTCAGATGTTTTTTTTAAAGTTCATGTTTTGTATACTTCCATAGTTTTTCTCCAAAAGGTCTATCAGATGAAGACTTCTGAGACAGGCAGTTTAACTGTCTGGGACTCACTGGCCTAGACGTTAAAGAGTTGAAAGGAGGGCCTCGCCTTCCTCTGTCCTTTGCCTTTCAGAAAAGCTGAACCTTGAAGGATGAAGCATGGAGCCAGGCTGAGTGGGGAGAAGAGTTCTAGGAAAGGAGTCAAACCTTCTGTGCCTGCTGGAAATGATACCCTCGTAGTCAGAGGAAACTTACCTAATGGCAGCTAAACTTACCTAATGGTAGCCATTTTGACCTGTCAATCTTTAAATTTTTTAAAAAATCATAGTACTGAATGATACGGTTTTAAAAACCAAAGGGCTTCACTGATGCGGTAGGTAGGTAAAGGCTTATATTCTTTTGTATGAAAAATGGGAACATGAATATTCCAGTCATTCTGTGAGTAAATAAATATATATTTTTTGCATCAAAAAAGTGATTAAGTGTTCTAAACAAAATATTTATGAAAAATTTGTCAGTAACTCCATCATATATCTATATCTGTAGTAATACAAAAATAACATTACCAATTCTCTACACATAAAAGAGAATATTTGCTACTACCTCACTGGATGTCTATGCTACCTTCTCAGTGCTGTGGTACTTGACATCAACAGATTACAGGAGGAGAGGTTTGCTTGGGCTTGTGTTTAGAGGCTTCAGTCCATAGTCAGCATCTTCAGAGAAGTGATGTGGGGAAGGACCTGCCTTGGAAGAAAACTGCTCACTCACACTGTGGTTGCCATGAAGCAGAGAGAGAGAGAGAGAAGGAAGTGAAGAAGGGAGATATACCTTCCCATGTCCCCAGGACCCCAGAGACCCACTTACTCTTTCCAACCTGGCCCATGTCCTAACACCACATTTAGCTATAGTGCCCCTGCGATTTAACCACATTTTGAAAGACTCACAGATGAGGTTGGGAGGCTCTGAGTGGATATCTAAATGTAAACCGTAACACTGGATTGTTTTGCAAAATACTATTCATGATGATTAATTTCAGGAATTTCTCCTGAATTTAGGAGGCATAGCACACCATGGAAGATTCTTCAACTTAGTGTGACAACATTTTAAAAATCTTGTTTCAGGGCTGGGGAGTTAGCTCAGTGGTTCTGGCGCCTGTCTTGCAAGCGCAAGGACCCAGGTTCGATCCTCAGTAACCACATACCATACTGGGCTTGGAGACTCCGGCCCAGCAGCAACCAGTACCACATACCACAGTGCCAGGCGTGGTGGCTCACGCCTGTAATCCCAGCACTCAGGAGGCAGAGGCAGGAGGATTGCTGTGATGTGAGTTTGAGGCTGAGCTCAGAGCCAGCCTGAACCACAAAGCGTGACCCTGTCTCAAAAAAAAAACCTAAAAAAAAAAAAAATCTTGTTTCACAAAATATGAATATAAATGGCAATAGAGAGATGTATGGAATGCAAAAAAATGGATGGTAGCCAGCAAAATTTTCAGGCCATTGGTGAACATTGTGATAAGGAGTCAAATGCCTTTCTGTCTAAGTTGTCTAAGTATAACGTGGATGTCTGAAAGGGCTTCTGAGGGATAATATAGATATTCATTTCTGACTATTTCAAGACAATATGCAGGAAATAGAAAGACAGATAATATTCAGTATTTTATTGCCAATATTGTAATGTTCACTGAATGAACATCAACCAAGGGTCTTAAACAACTCATGATTCTAAAATCCATTCTCTATTGTCTGTCTCTCACATTTTATGTTTGTTGTTAAAACCTTGCTGTTGCTTATAAAAATGATCATAATTTTATCTTTGTGTGGATTAAGAAAGTTCAAAGTTGAAAAAATTGTATCTGTTAAACATGCCATTAACATAAAACAGTTGATCCTTTCCAAGTTTTTTTTTTGCTGAATAAAAATAAAAATGAAGGCATAAAGTCAAAAGCTCAGAAAAGGGTCTCTCTTCAATGTGGTAGAACAAGAGGCTATTTCATGTCACATTTTACTGAAAAGATCAGCATTCAAAGTATAGACTTTTCCTAATTACTATTCTCACCATTTTTCCTCCTGTGGAATTCATCAAGAACAAAGCAGGGACAGTGCTTTCGGGTACCTGTTTTCAGGCAATGATACAACTTTGCTGAAGGTCTTGACAGTGTTGATTTGGGCTTTCGGTACTGGTACTTGTCATAGGTGAGGCTGGTCTGTGCAGAATCCCTCAGGTGTATCTTTTGAGAACATTAATATGCATGCTATGACTGGTCAATAAGGGTATCTTTTTCAGCTTGACCGCTCCTTTTTAAATGCAGAACTGACTTAGCCATACATAAATTGCAGGGCCTCATCCTGCTAATATATAAACTCCATCTTCTATAACATATCTTCAAATTTACCTTGAGGAAAGTTTCAAGGAGACTGCCCTGGCTTGTTCGAGTGTATTGCTATTATTATTATTGTTATCTCTATGAAAGACATCTCTTGTTTTCTTTGGTGAGAAATTCTATTTTCTTTTCCAAATTTGCTTGATTGGTTTTAAAACGTCCATTAGGAACACGGAGGTGATGCCTGAAGGCTTGTTTGCAGGTGAGATACCACAGTTCAGGCTCATTTGCATCTTGATAATAATATAAGCCATATTCTAAATAAGCATCTAAGTATAGACTGAATACTTAGTCAGGCTGCACTCGCAGTGGAGGCGGATGTCCCTCAGGGCAGGGGGCTCTCCCGGTGCCTGGCCATTCCTCCAGCGCTACACCACTCAGTTATATCAGGTGGCTCTGGATTTCTCTAGTTGTCTTTTTAAAATTCATTGCTTTCACACTTACAATTATAAATTCCTGTTTTATTTATATGGAAATGTTTCCAGATGAACAAGCCATTTAAAAAAGAACACAGGAGATTGGAAGTAAAGTGCTGGTACGCAAAGGATGGATAGAAACTGCTCTTCTGACAGTGGTTTGGTGAGGAAGAGTGTTGTTGTCTTTCATTTTCTTGTGCTTATGAAGTTTTCATAATTTTCCATCAGTAGATAAATACAGGAGAATGGGGACAACCCAGGGAGCCCGAGACAGCAGAAAAGAGAGACCTTGACCCTCACCAAGACAGACAAAAATTCTGTTACGTCTAGCTTAGAAAGTCATTTTGGGGGTTCTGAAAATGGGTACAATTTCATCTGGTTCCAGACCAGTCATTCTAGTCTTCATTAGTGGTCATCATTTTTTAAAGAAATGCCAGGAGAAACAAAACAAAACAAAAAGCGCAAAAAGTGTTGGTGGCTCTGTCTTTCCCACACCCATTCAACATGAGTTAGATGTTGCCACTGCCTCAGCTAGTCTTGTTTTGCATTATTAATTTTTATGTGATTTAAAGAAAATAGACATCTAAAAAAATAGACATCTAAGAAATTACACCATGCTGCTACAGGATACAAGGTAATATATTGAAAGAATTTAGGGTTTGCAATGAATCAGATCTGAATTCAAATACTCTATTGATAAGTTGAGAATTTTCAGCAAATAAGTGAATTTATTTGAGTCTCTTTTGGCATTTAAAAAATAGAAATAATGCTACCGGTTATTGGTTGATACAAAGACTATCACAAATGACACAGAGAGAAAATTCAAGACAGTAGTGTTTTCCTTCTCTAAATGACACAATCATTATCAGAAGGTGTTTCCTGAAATTTATAATAATTTCACCATTCAGATTAGATGCCTAAAGATGTGTACCACTTCCAATTCATGTGTATACTGTTTATTAACCCTACCCCCCAAACTGCTAATGATTTAAGTTCCGGGGCTCAATAGAACTAGTCCCAGCCATGGATCTGGTCCAAAGGCAGCCTTTTCTAGTGTGGACCTGAGAAGTCAACTAAAACTGCTTACCATGCGCATCACCCAGCTGGTATCTAAGACCCTATAACACCATGTGCTGAGTTTGAGAGAGTCAGCCAATCAGAGGCCAGGAGTCAGATACAACTGGGCCGGCACAATAAATAGAAGGGGTGCACACACACATAAGGTAAGATCACTACTAGTGTGTGGGTGTCTTTTTAATATTAATTCAGTCCAAGGATAGTGAAGAAGAAATTATTTTTCCCCCAGTGGCTCAGAAAGGTAAAATTCTGATGTAGAACACCATTGTCTTTCAAATAGTCTCACTGAAGTTTGCTAACTTTGGACTCCACATTCTCTGTTGCTGTACATTTGCCAGCCCCTGTGGTCTAATGACATCTATGGATCTGACCACAGGGTGAAGCCAGTTTCAGCCTGAGCTGATTGTGAATGGGATGCCCAGGTGCCACAAGTCCATTCATGGGAGACTCACCAAAAAGTGATAGAATTGCAAAATCTTAGGGATGGAGCCTACTTTGTTTAGAATGTTAATAGAACTGGTGGGAAGCAATCACCTAGTGATGTATGGCATGCGGGGTGGGTGGGATTCCTTGTCTATATTCTCTATTTTAATTTTTAGGTCTATACTCTTATCTTCCACGATCTCTAGAGAGTCAATATTGTACAATAAATGAACTCATTTTTGTGATAGGAAGCATCTTTCCTTAAATACTTGTTTAGCATTTTTCTGTACTTTGCATGAATTATTTTGCTTAGTTTCCACTATTGCTCCTATGAGGCCCTGGATCTTACAATTTAGTTATTTTAGAATACTGGGAATAAATCTTAGGCCTAACTACTCCCAGATGAGATGCTAAAAATAGTCCCTTTATCTTCCTGCTTTCTCTGTCAGATGATTTGGTCTAGGCCCAAGTCAGCAAAGCCCAAGGGTATTGGTCCCCCTGCACTTGGAGCAGCATCTGTGCCCACTCTCCCCTGGGGTGTGAGGCCTTCTTAGTGTACCAGGCTGATTTTTTTTTTCACAAGCAATCCTTTGAGGAAACCAACTCTAAGATCAAGTGTTAGCTGGGGGTGGTGGTGCATGCGTGTAATCCCTGGAATGCTGCCGAGGCAGAAAGATCACAAGTTCAAGTTTCCTAGGGAATTTATTTACTTAGCAAGACCTTGTCTCAAAATGAAAAATTAAAAAAAGAGCTAGGGATGTAGCTAAATGTGAAGGGACTGTGTTCAACCTCTAGAACCATCAAGAAAGGGGAAAAAAGAGAATCTAGTGGTTTCCTTCAGGCCCTCACGTGGTGCTCACAAGATATAATTCAACTTCGCATGTTCCTTATCTCTGCTTCTGTTCAGTTCCCACCAATCTGGAAGTTTCCCTACATGGAAGGTCAGTGGTCACAGTGAATAAACATCATTTTTCTAATGAGACATCGTGTTTGTTCTTTTTAGTAGGTCCACATAGAACTGCACAGCTTCCACAACGCTGTATTTTCATAGCAGCCAACTGTGCACCAGGTGGACCAAGAGAAGAGAAGGGTCTCTAAGTCTCTGTGACAGTAGGAGCTTGGCTGGGCTCAGGGCTTTCCAAGCTTCCTTGCTGCCTCCTAGGTGAGCTGGTGCCAGACCCTGGCACCTGGAGCTTTGGGTCTCTGGGCCCTATTGACCCAGCCCTCTGGCCTTGGCGGGGGTGGGGGTGGGGTGGGGTGGGGTCTGGCTGCTATTTTCCCTTTTCTGCATCTGCCTCCCACTGCCTCATCTATCCTTTGGGCAATGGTCACTGTAGAACAACATCAGGAGAGGTGGTGGGCCTCTTAGACATTCATGTCATCTCAAGGGGTCCTTGTTTTAATTGGCTGCTTTAGACACTGCAGTGAAAATGTAAAAATGATGTGTGATGAATTCACTTTTATTATGCATTCATACTAAAATGTTGCCTGTCCCTAAATTCAGATGTGCATTATCATCTTTTACTTACTTTTGGTCTTCTAAGAGTCTGGACCATTGCAATTTTGCTCATTAAATCTTAATTAGTGATTTGCCAAGAAGAGTAAAATCCGCCCTGACTGGCACTCATGGCACCTGTGTGCAGCCCACCTGTGCACAGGGAGAGGGTCTGAGGCCCGGGCGGTGTTTTCTTACCACTGAGAAGGGGCCTGTTGTGCCGGTATGAGGTCGGCAGCTGGCCAAGGTCCTCCATCCTGTGGCTCATGACGCGGGAGAGATGGCCCGTGTGGTGCAGGCTTCCCACGACGATGCTGTGGAGGTACACAGGCTCGATGAAGTGACAGAGGAGAGCGCCCTGCAGGCCCAGGACATTCCACCTGGAATGAAAGCAAGGGCAGAGTCAGCGGGAGGCTTGCCCTGCTGGAGGCTCCGTGGGGGCACCGGGGCACAGAGTTCCGCTGTGCAGAGCATGGGCATCGTTGCCATTTGGGTGGGTTTGGCTTGTGAGCACTAAGGATTCTGCGCTGCTCTGACGCTGGGCCCTGAACTTCGTGAGCCTAGGTGTGTTGATAAGATCAGTCCCTGTTCTAGAAAGTGAGTTCTTAGCGAGCTACATGTTCTCACAGGAAATTAAAATTAGAGTTTATAAGACATTCCCGTGTCCCAAAGGTGAATCTGAAATTTTCTGTATATTACTTAGGATATTTCAGAAATGGAATTTGTCAATTTCAGTTTAGGGAAAAGTACTGTCCTTTGCTCCCTTTGTCCATAGTGGTCAGATGATCTACTGTGCTGAAATTAAAGGACATTAATAAATAACCTTGTTTTGGTTTGGGGGTGATTTTGATTTTAGAAGTCCAGATTACAGATGAGGACAAGGCCATTTTC
The DNA here is from genome assembly GCA_004026965.1 of Petromus typicus. Classification (NCBI taxonomy): domain Eukaryota; kingdom Metazoa; phylum Chordata; class Mammalia; order Rodentia; family Petromuridae; genus Petromus; species Petromus typicus. Next base: position 45,071 of record PVIR01005883.1, read on the forward strand.
TCTGAAATAAATAGAGCTCTGGCTGAGTGGTTCTCCTTAGGCAAGAAAATATGTGAGAAACACTGGAAGACTTTGCTCCCTAAATTTAGGTTTTAAGAGTTTCCATGTATTTGTTACTTAAAGCAGCATTTTGTGGTTGCCACTCTAAATAACTTGTTTAAAATCCAATCTCCATTGGTGGCAAGCATTATGTAGCTAATTTCTTACATCATTGTTCTTTTCATTAATTAACATTTCTCCACTGTTGGAACAATTATTGTGAGGCCTCTGTGCTGTACATCTCTTTTCATGATTAATAAGGAGTCATTATATTTCCCTTCCTGAAGCAGTCAATTAACACAGAATTCTTTCCATTAATTACCGAATGTCTCTCTACCTGGAGAGCAATCTGCTCTGAGAGCCAGTGACACCAATTGCTTTAAAAAGTTCTCTTTAAATTTTATTCCAAAAACACAAGCAATTTAGCTGGCAATATTAATTTGCCTCTGAAGCATCGCAGTGAATGAGAAACATCTTTTAATCTCATGCAAGAAAAGGCAGCCATCTGGATGGTGAGAATCTGAGGAGCGGCTCTCCCGCTCTCCCTCTGTAAACGCAGGTCATTAAAGTAATGTGTTCATCTACATAAAACTCAAATGGAATATAAAAGGTAATATTTATATACAAACAGTTTAGTCCTACAATTTAAACAGTCATTGGTTTTATGAAACATTTACTTTAGTTTATCAGATTTGCATAACTTCATTTAAAAAAATACTGTGGTCATTTCTCTGAGTCACTTCACATCTTTCAGGAAGCCAGGAGAGGGCCGTCCTTGGACACATATAATCCTGTCAAAGGGCAAATATCAAAAGGTTTCAAGGGAAAGAATGCTTCTGGAAGAAACACAAGTACTTACTACTGGTATTCAGGGATCTCTCCATTTGGCAATAACATTTCTGCCTGGACCACTCCAGCCTGACACATACACTGTGACTTTTCTGCTTTTCCTCACTTTTCACTGATGAGTTACAGAATGTCTTCGAAACTCGAGAGAGGAGTTTTGTGCTATCTAAGCTTTTCCTTGAAGGAACAACACTGGCAGTTTTCAGTAGTTAGTGAGAAACACAGCTTATTCCCTTAGAATTGAGACCAAAGGACAGACCAAAGATAAAGGAGAAATTTCACAAAGTTGTCATTTAGTATTAAGATACTTCACTTTTTTTTTGGATTTGAAGATAGTGGAGGAATATCTCAAACACAGGTTACTGTTTAGGGCAAAAGGTTCTGGTTTAGAGACAATTTAAGTGGGGCCTGTTAATTCTCAGATTTTGATGGAATTTAAGAATTTCTTATCTATTAGAATCAAGGAAATGTACACTTACCCATCAATAACAAAATGTTGTTTTTGAAACAAGCTAAATCTTAAAAAGTAGAACAAGTACTTTTGGAAGGAACACCATGTTTTATGTGGCTAACATGGTTTTTGAGACCATCAAATGAATTGGCTTTGAACAAAACTTCTGAAACATATATGAAAGATGCTTTTCTAGGATTGACTAAAGATAAATAACTTCTATTTCTGATTTTTCTCTTAATAACCTTTACAATAAAGAGAAAAATCAACTTTCTCCTTACTTGGCTATAGGATTTTAAGCTTATTCAGCTAACATGATCAATAAAACCAAATGTCTTCAGGAATACACACTGGAGAATTTTCAGCATTCAGTATTGAATGGAAAAATACCTCTCCTTTTGTTCAAATAGCTGATATTACTGCAGTGTTGACAGAGAAAAAAATCCCTTGTCTAGTTTTCAATATAGATAATCCCTAAATAAATGTGTTTTTGTCTGTTTGTCAATCATTGGAATACCATGAATAAGAAGGGGACAGATCTGTGGAAAGATTGCTTTTGTAGCCAAGAGATGCATCTGTTCGCTGAGTTCAAACCAGGGCCTCCAAGTTACCATGGGACAATTGCCCCATCCCTTGTACAGTAGACTCCATGTGAGACGCTCACCTAGACGTGCACCTTGGAGATGAGATGGAGAACAGCAATTGCCATTACATATTTTGGACAGTTAACCTGCCTATTGTTCAGCCATCTTGATGTGGTCCCTAGAACAGACATAATATTTAAGATTCTAGTGACGTCTGCAGCACAATCTTCAGGCACCCTCATAAATATGCACTTCCATTTTGCTCTCTTCCGTGGGCAAATCTTCCCGGTATCTGAATGAACAGCCACACTTCACTTTGCCAGATGACTGTGAAGTCCACAGAGATTGGCGGGATGGATGGTGAGGACTGGAGTGCAGTGGGCAGTCGTGGCACTCAGGCACTGTAACAGAACTGTAATTGTGCTGCTCAACTTGGCCTGCACACCAATCCTCTGGAAACTCTGACATCCTCCCAGTGCTTCAGTCCCTGTTACATTCTGATATCCTTGGTTGGGATCAGCCTGACCAACGGCTGGTTCCCTTGCTCCCCACATGATTCTAGTGTAAGTCAGGGCTGAGCACTTCTATAAGAGAGCAGTTAAATGATCTTGGAGTCAAAAAGTTCATGCCAAATCCAAGTGCAGACCCTGACCAGATGGGTCATCTTGGACTACATTTTGCTGCTTAGAGCGATGGTCTGTTCTGTGGTCCTCTTAGTGGTGTCTCCACCACTGCAGCGTATCATCTTGAAGCTTGATAGAAATTCACTTTCTGAACCCCCACTAAGTCCTGCTGAATTGGAAGCCCTGAAGTGGGGCTTGGCAGTGGGTGTTTCTGATGCTGCTGAATTTTGAGAACTGCCAGTCTCTGTACTAGAACATAGTCCTAGTAGTACTGACTCCTTCTCACGGCATATGCAGACTATAGGAAATGATTTAATTTTCTATCTACTTGGGGGTTGACAGCTTCCTTCCTATGCACCTTGCCTTCTAACCTTACACCTGCTTCTTCCCACATCTTCTACAGAGAGAGAGGTAATAACGCCAAGCCAGACACCAGTTCATTTTCATTTGACTGATACTTTTCTAGGTACAAGAGAGATCTGATGATTCTTTGATTAAATAATGTCACCACTAGAAATTCACTCTGTGAATATCCTCCAGGAAAATGCTAGCACATATGTAATAAGGATAGTCATTGCAGGATTGTTTGCAATTGCAAAGCAAGCAAACAAACAAACAAACAAACAAACAAAAAGTGGCAACAGTGTAGGTGGCTCTTAGTAGTTAATTGGGTAAATAAATCAAGGTCTATCCATGGAAAGATGGTGCCATCACCTGCCTGGCCACTGTGCAACACACCACCTGTGTCCCGTGGCTCCTTGGATTGTCCTGCTTAGTCACAGGCGCTTGGTCCGGCTCTCTTGGTGTCCCCTCTCCTGTGTGGCTGCCTTGCTCTCCTGACCAGGCTGAAGTTGTCCCCAGCCCAGTTAGAACACTGTCTACTGCTCCAGAAGTCCCTCCCTCTGTGGGACACTGTCTGGGAACCATCTGCAGAGTTGTCTTCCATTGAGGTTCAGCCACGGTCTTGTTCTCACATTACTGGCGTCTCTTGCTCACTGCTCTGGATTGCTGGTTTTGTTTTTCAGAATGGGCTCCTCAGCCCTTTGTTGAGATGGTACATCTGAGCAGAGTCTCCAGGGTAGGGCTGTGAATTGTGACAGCCTGGCCCTTCTGCCTACTCACAAAGGGGTTGAAGTAGTGACACGAGGCAGATGCAACAAGGTCCTTGATTTGTTGTTTGTGTTTTTATCTTTGTCAAGTATGACTGAACAGATCAGATAGACCACTTGCTATTTTCACCATGAGATCATACAGGTTTTGCTTAGAATCATAAAAATGAAAATCACCATGCAGCCTATGCTTAAAAGGGGGTGGAAAAAAAAGGATTTTAAAGCCAAACTGAAAATTTAGGGTTGAATATTTATAAGGAGCACTTGTTTTGAAAAGACCTATATTTTGAGATGAGAAAGATGAGTGACATCCTCACTAGATCTTGATAGCACTTTAGAGATAAGGTACCTGTCAATAAATCAGGGAGAGGGCTGGGGAATTAGCTCTGTGGTTGTGGCGCCTGTCTTGCAAGCACAAGGACCCGAGTTTGATCCCTGGTAACCACATACCATACTGGGCATGGAGACTCACACCCAGCAGCAACCAGTACCACATACCACAGTGCCGGGCGTGGTGGCTCACGCCTGTAATCCCAGCACTCGGGAGGCAGAGGCAGGAGGATTGTGATGTGAGTTTGAGGCTGAGCTCAGGGCCAGCCTGAACCACAAAGTGAGACCCTGTCTCAAAAACCTAAAAAAAAAAAAAAAAAAAATTATATATATATATCAGGGAGGAAAATGTCAGAACTTTTTCCAGAGGTGGCTAAAAACAGAGGGGAGGAAGGAGACTTCCACTGAGAGGATTCTGAGCAGCAGATCTCTACCTGGAATGAGAGGCTGAACTTCACATTCGGAATCCAAGTTTAGGAATCGGTGCCTCATTCTCCGGAGAGCAGGTATCATTTTTTACAGTTCATCTTTATGGAGAAAGTTTTAATCTGTTCATTTAAAGACACACTGTGATCAATAATCAAGCTCAGGTACTTAAAATTAGAAGCCATATCTAAAGGAGCATTAGTTCCAGAAGATTTAGATTTTTATATGCCGCTCAACTTTTGCTTCTTGGAGACAAAAGCAAAAAACATCCCTCTGCTTTCTGCCTTCCTTCCTTATGGAGACTGTGGCTTTTGCCTGTTGCAGTGAGTACAGATTGGCTTCTTAGGGGCAGAAGAACTGATCACATTTGCAGGAATATTGGATGTGACAACTGTACTGGTCATTGTCTGTCTCTTATTTCATGGAGGAGCAGAGTTGGTCAGTTGTATGCTACCTTGATCAGTGGCTTTGATGGTCAGTTTTCCTTTATATAATTAAGCAGCGCATTTTCTGTAGTTTCATTGAGTCTTTAAGGGTAATACTGGTTGTGGGATTTTAGGGATAGACTTTACTGTGATTTTATCTGTTTCCATAGTTTTCTGAAGAGTTAAACTAAAAGAACTTCTTTCATATGCTGTATTAGCTTCCTACATCTGTCAAAGCAAATAACCTCAGTTAGGGATATTGAGATAGCGGGATGTATGTTCTCACAGTTCTAGAAGCCTAGAATCCAAAATCAGGCTCCAGGGAGGACCCTTCCTCACCTCCTTTAGCTGTTGATGGCATTCCTTGTTCGTGGCCATATCACTCCAATCTTTGCCTCTGTTGTCAAGTGACCTCCTCTCTGTGTATTCTGTGCTTATCCCCAAACTTCCTCTGCCTCTCTCTTAGAAGGCACCTGGGTAGAATCTGCGCTCTCATCCCCTAACTTAGGAGATTTTATTTGCAGATTCTGGGAAAGAAGGCCTGTTCTGTCTCCGAGGACACCATTCAACCCTTCATTGGAGGGAATGCCATCTCTTCCACTGTTTATGAGAAGCTCTTGTTTACCATATACCACAAGTGGCTCCTTCAAACTCCACTTTAAGGAGCAAGTCCTGTGTATGAACTCTGAGATTTGGAAAAGAAACTTCAGTACAAAAGTATTATTGGAAACATTATTCATAGTTGGAAACATCCCAACAGCCAGCAACTGAGAACTAGCCAGCTGGTAGCATAACGATTAGACACAGGACCACCATACATTGAAGTACTTGTTATTTTGAAAAAGAGTCATGACTTCAGTGTTAAGCAACAACTTGAACTTGAATATTCAGCAAAATCCCAACAATAGCAAAAAACTATGTTTAAGAAAAAAGATTAATAGAAATTTAGCAACAGTTGGCTGCTGTTTCTCACGTTGGCATATTGTCTGCTATTTCTTTCCTTCTTTTTACTTAACAAAAACTTTATTGTGTTTACTTTTAATGAGGGGAACCTTGAAATATAGGACACTGCCAGTGATGGACTCTTTTTCAGTAGTAGGAACAGAACTTTCTTGGTGCTTTCTTAATTGATTGTTTTTCTTCTACATGGGAGAATTTTTTTTAAAAAGTCCTGCTGCAGGTGCATTTTGGACGGCTGGTGGCGATAGACACTAGATTTTGTTTCTATGCAAAGCCAGTTTGCCTGCAAGGGGGCAAATTCTCCTCGTCTGAAACACTTGAACTAGCTTTCGTCTTTAAGGTGGTATTTAGTTCCAGGGTTTTAATTAAAATTTCTTTTAGACTGAAAAATCTAGAAAGGAAATTTCACTTTCAAAAGACTTTCATAGCTTAAGAATTTTCTTTTTAGTTTTGATGACTCTGTTCTAAAGAAAACGAATCTGATTTTTGGCTGTGTTCAATATCAAACTGATATCTGAAGGAGGAAAATTAGCTAGCAAGTCCCCACTGTAGGTTTCCGGGTGTCTTTTTCTACCACAGGGAAAGTAAGGATCTCTTGCCCTCCAGAACACTCTGGCTGTGTTTACATTGCCCAGTTAAGGGCTTTCCAACCTCAGCTGGTGATCAAGCAGAACATCTCCAGGCCTTCGGCAAAGCTGTCTCTAAGCAACAGTGTGACCTCACTCAGGCAAGACGGGGACACACCTACATGCTTCAGAAAGTGAACTGTGTGTTCTCAATGAAGACTTCAAGGAACAGATGTCCAGGGGGTGTCTGAGTTTCTGCTGAGGCATTTATGACAGTGGAGACTTGAGGGGAGGTGACCAGGTTCTTGCGCAAAGCAAGAGAGGTGAGGCTGTCCTCTTCTTGCTCAAGAGTGATGTGCGCTCATGCCTGTTGCCCTCATTTCTCTGACCCTCAGCTTCCTGTCTTCACATTAGATAATAACAAGCCCATTGATTTAACAGCATCTGCCCTCTTGTCTTCCAGTCACCTTGAATTCCAGGTGCTTTGAACAAATCATAAACATTGCGGAGCCAACACTGCAAGTGTGGCCTCTTTTGTGTTTATGGTGTCTGAGCCAGGTCCCACCACCTGTACCATCCTTGGCCACAGTAAGCTCTATTCCCCGAGCTCAGGGACACTGCTGCTGTCAGAGAGACTGTCACAGAGATGAGTAGGTGATCTGCAGATCCTTTCCCGAAGCCAGCAATGTGTTTCTAGCATGTGAGGTGCAGTGGCTCTTCCCTGGTCTGGGGTCTGATTCACTCTTTCTGTCCTTTTCTCGTCAAGAAGGGACCTGCTCTCCTTTTCTTTATCTGCCTATCCTGAAAATCACCAGTGCTTAGCCAATCTGGGCTCTCTCCTTAGGGACCTCTAGTCCTGCCCAGAAAAGGAGGCTCCAGACTCCTGCATTTTCCTGTTGGGAAATCTTTTCTGTTTTCAGATGGATGAGTTCACAGCTGCTCCTCTACCCACTGCCCCTGGGCTGGTCTTGCTGTCCTGGCAGAATTGTTGTCTCTCCAGTGTCCCTTTAGAGCTCGACGTGGCTGCATCATCAGATCAGTGTGCTGGCCTGGTCGAGCTCCTAAAATGGGCAGAGCTGTTCTGAGTGCTGAGGAGGAGGGGATGATCTCTCAACAGACAGGGTGTAAATGTGAAAAGCAAGATTCTTATCAGTGAAGACAGTCTTTATCCTTCTTTTCTGGAGGCCAGTAATGAGCAGTGGGCATCACAGTGCAGAGGAGGACAGGAGTCCTGCCCTGGTGCCTAGGTCCATGTGCAGCTGAATTATTGTGTGTCTCTCAGGGGCCAGGACAGTGTTTCAGATGGAAGAATGTGGCATGGTGACTGTGCCAGGAGTTGTATGAATGGGGAGGGAAGTTTCATATGGATGGAGGAAAGTGAGCCAGAACCTTCCCTTCAGGCTGGGACTGTGGCTCAGTGGTAGAGCACTTGCCTAGCATGCACAGAGGCCTAGGGTCAATCTCCTGCAGTGAAAAAACAAAACATAAATCAAATACAAACAAATAAACAAACAAGAACCTTCCACTCCTAGCACATGGGCTCAGTCTTTTATTTATATTGGAGAGAAATTAATTCATCAAATGGTTCCCAAAGCCATATGAAGTCTCATGAAAAAGAATCATGACAATGGCCCTCCAAGGGCCTGGTCTACTTCCAGTGAACTTCTTATCTCTTTAGGAGAAGCTGGGACTGTTAGGGGCCTGGAGTGGGCGCTTTGCCGTTTTCCTTTGTCCTTCTCTCTTTACACTATCCCCGTTCAGGCTGAATGATAGTTACCATAGGAGTTCAAGGCCCACGTTCAAGTCTGAGGCCCCCGTAGAGAGGACAGAGGGAAAAGTCCCTGAAGACATTAGATAATGTGGAAGAAAATGTGCGAAGGTTTTTCTTTGCAATATTTTATGGTTTATTACTAACAATTATGAAAATTTTAAGCTCTCTATAACAGGTTTTCATATTCTCCTCTAAAATGATCTTACCACTGGCATTGTAAAATGAAATCAATTATTGTACACAAAAGTCCATACTCAGGAGAATGCCATTTGTTACCTGAGGATATTATTTCTTAAGTATTATTGACTAAAAAGGTGATACTTGCACATTATTTTTGATCTATAGGTGGGAAGTACTGTAGCTGTACTGTTTAGATCTTTAGATACAATGGGCTATAGCCCATTTTTCATTAATATAAAAGGGAATTTGCAAAAAGATTTACAGATTTGTCTGGTGAATATAATTTCCCCACCTTAATTAAAAACACATTTTTCTTTACTTAACTTATTTTCATTTTGATACATATGAGTCATATAAAATAGGGAATAAGAAAAGTCAGCTGAACAATTCTTTCCCTGCTGCTGAAACAGAATTGAATCTATAAATAGAGAAATTTCTCAATTACTAACTATATGTGGCTGGGTTCCAAGCATCATTTGAGATAAGACTCTTATTTTGTTGGGGAAAAATAGCAGCAGGTTTAGTTGACTATAGGTACATACCTAGAATCCATGGGTGGCCCAAGTAAATTTTAGCCTGGGTAGAAAATTGTAATATTTTGAAATTTTAGTTTCCATGTTGTAATCTATGATGTTGCATCTATTTTTTTAAAAAACAAAGTCTATGTTAAAAGAGTGGGTTTCATTTATTCAACCAGTGACTATTTCCTGGTACCACAGAGAGGGTATTGGCATGACTGGAGAGCTGGAGCCAAGCTGGCCACTACACCTCAGGCCCCAGCCCAGACTGAGAGTCTCCTCAGCATAGGTGTTGGCAGTGTTCATTGACTAACCACTGGGTTGGCTCATTTAGGACAAGGGCAGCACAGGTGCTAGTACTCACCGGCTCAGGGCCATGTTTCTACCTGTTATTAACCCCTTCAGCTCAGACAGCAGCACAGGCACAGAGGGAGGGGATTCACAGGCCGTCTCCCTTCATGTGATGATGTCATCTCTAACAAATTTCTTTTGTCATCTGCCTCCTCATATTGCCCAGTTCACCCCATAAACTCTCATGATAACCCAGCACCCAAGGTGGTTGAAGCACGAAGGTTGGAAGTTTGAGTCCAGCCTGGCCAAACTAACAGCTTAGTGAGACTCTATTTCAATGTAAAAGGGGCTTGGGAAGTAGCTTAATGCAAAGGCCCCGGGGTCAATCCCTAGTACAAAAAACCAAACCAAACTAAACCAAACTACCACTCATAGTGTCTCTCACATGTAGTCACAGAATGCTTATTATATAGAATCAGACACAGTGTCTGTTCACAAGAAGCTTGGTTTGGTGGGAGGGATACATTTGAAGGAAGAGCGAGGGCCTGCAGATTTCAGGGCCTGCCTCAAATACGTTATTTCTAGACTTGACTTTGCTGGCTTAGCATTCTGTGATACTTAGATCTAGTGGTCTGCATGCAACAACCAGCTTGGAGTAAAAAGGAAAGCTTGGAGCTGTAGTTTTTGTCAGTTTTGGTGGCATGAATACTATCCCTGTGGCCAGTTTCAAGCTGCCCACATGAGGTTGTTGGGCACAGATTGGGAGGAGAAAAAGAGGCTCCACTTTGCATGTTGGTCATACACGTACAATAGGCAGAAGCAATTTCAAGACCAGTGTTGGTAAGATAATGCGGAGCAGGTGATTTTGAAGTATTAATTACCTTTGTTTTAATATAATTTATTTACTTTCCAGTACACTGGATCCTCAAGTTGCGACTGGCCTTACATATGAACAACTTGGGCTAGTTGGGTTAATGGAAGGTTCTTCTGCCTCTTGTTTTCTGTAGTGTGAACTGAGGTAAATATCTAGATCTCAGCTGTATTGAGTTATAACCAATTTGAGTTCAAACCAGTGCTTGGGAGCCGATTGAGCTTGTAAGTCAAGGGTCCATTCTATATGTAATTTAATTTTTCCTGATGCTTATGTTCGTAATTGACTTTCAGAATAGCCTACCAGTCTAGTGGTCAACTCTCAGGACTGGTTGTTCCTGCATGCTTGCTGCTGCCTTGTAGACAGGGTGTCACTTCTTATGGCCCGATGTGTCCTCCCCATTTTGCACACTCTGACTCCTCTGTCTTTGTGTCTTGAGAGCTCTGATCTCACAGAGCCCTGGGCACCATTAATCACTGTGTTAGACTAACATTTCATCTGTATTTGTGTACAAAGATCCTTTATTTTGAACATTATTTAAGCCCTCGATTGAATTTTTTGTTTTTGTACAGGATAGAAGAGAGGGGAGCACATACACTATCAGATGGTCTCTTAGTGAAGCCTTTGTACAAATAATGTGTGTTACAGATGCTTATGGTCTTGAATCATTAGCATAACATATGCTCCGACTCAGAAATGGCAAATGTGCCTCTGTTCTGAAATAGCTCCCGTCTTAGCTCCCACGTCCTTCTGCTCAGGGTCTGGCGGTGGTGGATGTGTGAGGACCTTCATGCCAAAGGATGTGTCTAGATGCCGGTTGCTTTTGCCTGCCCCAGATTGGACCATTCAAAGCTGGTGGCATTATTTCAGCCATTGTCATGGTCACCACTGCCCTGTCCTCATCATCATTACCCACAGACACTGTTTATCAGAGGCCGTCATGTGCATCTCACTGTGACAGACACTGTGGAAATCCGCTGGCACCGACCAGCCTGTGAAGGTCAGAGCTCAGATGTGGAGCAGACAGCAGCAGGGAAAGAACCCTGAAGTTTCCATGTGGGGCATCGGGTGGGGTGACAAGGGAAGATCTGAAAAGGGTGATGCTTCAGTGGGCAGGGAACAGGGTGCACTGAGGGCATGGTGGGCAGAGAGGCTGAGGGAGGAGCCTTAGACACTTCTCACATACGGAGTGTGAGTGGGGTGCAGGTGAGGTGGGCCTGGCCAGGAGCCAGAGGGAAAGAGAGGGAGTGAGGAAAGATGAAAGACACAGAGAGACAGAGAGACAGACAGTGAGAGAGATGGAAAGATGCAGAGAGAGTGAGGGATGAGGAGGGACAAGGAAACATAGAAACCAGGAGAGTCAGAGAGAGAGAGAGAGAGAGAGAGAGAGAGAGAGAGGAAGGGGGATGACAGAAATGGAAAGCAAAAGAATGAGTCAGAAGAGAAAACCAAACATAGAAACAGGAAGGAGGAGGAAGTGGGCTGTGAGGGATGGAGTGAGGGTGAGGGGTGTCTTCCGGTAGGCAGGCACCTCTTCCCTGCACCGTGCCCCTCTGCTCTGTCTCCCTCCACCTGGCCCCGAGCTTCAGGGAGGAGACTAAGGGAACAGGAAGAGGGGATGCACTCGCTGAGCTGTAACCCATCTGGCCCCTGTGGAGCAATCCTGGGCAAATTCAGGATGAATTCTCATGCCAGCCAGCCAGGGCCAGGGCCATGGAGATTTCCCTAAACATTTACTCTCCATTTCAAAAAGACTCTAGAACTTTTCTTCATGTTAGATCCTGTCTGAAAAATCTCTGGAGGGGAGGCAGTGTGGACCTTTATTTTTCAAGGCTATTTTATTAAAAAGAGAAAAGCCTTGGCTTTGAGCTGCAGCATCACTATCGACAGACCTGCCAACAACCAATCGGGGCAGGTTTGTAGCCTCTGTTTACCTTACTGTCTATTGATGTTTAAAATCCCAGAGAAAACAAAATTTCATTTCTGCAGCATTAATTTACTTCATTTTCCTGGGGACTCAGAGTTAATTTAGAAACCCAGTACCATCTGAGGGCACCCAGAGAATTTCTGCTCAAGTGAAAATTGGGGCTTTTTCTCTGACTCCATGAATAGATGGGAGGATTACAAAGGAGGAATGCATTTTCCTCCATGAGATGAGCTATTTGACGACTCCAGGCTGCTCCCTTTGATACAGAAATCAGTGCTTTGATTTATTGTCATTAGGCCATCTCCTTCCTCCTCTGAGCCAGTGGCAATCAGAGCAGGGGAAGCAAATGACACTATTTTTCTTGTAGCCATTCGGTAATTTCCTGTGAGAATCTGGAATCACTGCTCTCAGGGGCTGATGTTTCATTCATCCTGTGACCACAAAAACCTGGAAGAGGAGGGTCCTGAGGCCAGGTAGGGGTGGAGGACTAGACCCTCCTCTGCTTCCTGGGACCCGGCCAGCGGACTTCTCTTCTTGGCTCTGCACTTCTCAGCGTTTCCTGGTGTCCCCACCTTTGACCCTGGGTGGAACTTAGTCCCCTCATTCTGCAGACAAGTGAAAGGTAGTGAGTGGACCTGTTTCTTGGGTTTTAATAGGAAATATTCCCCATCCGCATGGTCCACAAATACTTCTGAGCACATAGTTTATGTCCAGTGCTGCACAGATCCGGGAGAGAGTTTGTGTCTCCCTCAGCCTCTGTGTGCTGGGGAAACTCTGGGACAGTGGATTTCATGTGAGAACTGTGGAGCTTCCCTGCCCTCAACCCCAACTGCTCTGCTTCCACCCTGGTGGCCGGAAGCTGAGGCCCTAGTGGGTAGGAGAGGCCTCTTCCTGCCTCAGCTCACATTGCTTTAGGTGATATGGCTTGGGTTTCCATGGACTTCATTCACCTTCTCTCCTCCCAACCCTCTTCATGGCTCATGAGACTGACCTTCTCGACTTTGACTACTTTTAGCCACCAACACGTTCATGTAGAGAGTTTTAGGAAAAGCCACACTGCGGCAACCTGGTGGGTGCACTTGCTTAGAGATGGCACTTGTATAGAATACTCTGTTTTGATGGGTTGTAAACTGTGAAACATTATCTACAATCACTACGTCACACTCATTATTGTCAGATGGCTTCGGGGAGCACGGGGACTTTTCAGGTAAACTCAGGCTGCTGCACCCCATCTCTAGTGTGGTTTATTCACTTTCCAAACCATATTTATGGAAATGTTCCTAAAGTGGGAAGGACTTTAGTACTGAAGATAGGGTGGAGGGAGCTGATCTTGGCTATCAGAATGAGGCGGGGATAGTGGGGGACACACGCTATTCTTGGGGACTCTCACTGACCAGCAGGAGCTCCGAGAAGGGGCTTGGCTGACCTTTGGCTGAAGCTTCCCTTCCTGAGACCAGCAGCTGGAGACTTTAAATCTAGCAGGAAAACACCTTTTGCATCAGAAGGGGAGAGATGTCCTGCCCAGTTCTGGGTCAGGGTCTTTCTTTGGGTGATGTCAAGCTTTAGTGAAAAGTGAGTGGGCCCCGGGTGGGAGCCCCTTTGCCTCTCGGTTAATGTTGTGGCCATTGTGCACAGTGAACTGGCCAGTCAGGGAGAGCAGACTCAAGGCAATTTTCTAGGGATTGCCCTCTGCAGACATTTTTTTGGAGTCATATTATGGATCAAACCAAAGACTTTTCTATTGCATTAGATCCCTAGGCCCCTCTTTTTAGTTTTAATTTTGAGGTAGGACTAAGTTCTAAGTTGCCCAGGCTGGACTTGAACTTGTAATTCTCCTGCTCAGCATCCCAAAATGATGGGATTACAGCCTCCAATACCATGGCAGCTTCCAGGACACTTTTGCCCCAAGCACTGGACCGGCTGTGGAGAGAGATGTCAAGGTCAGTCACACAGGCCCTTACCAATACACGTTGCATTTCTTTGACCTCACTCCTGACTGGGATGGGGGTCACACTGAGCCTGGGGCTAGGTTTGGGAGGGAATTGCTAAGTGGGCTCTTACCTGGCAATCTTGTCTGTGCAGGACATGGTGACCAGCTGCTCCCCGAGCAGGATGCCATCCCACGTCTGGACTGCGCTGGGCCCCCGTACAGGCACCGTCCCTTCCCCAGACTCAATCTTGGTGCGCAGGTGCCCTCGGAATTTCCTGACGAGATGTTTGCTGCTGTTCACTGGAGAGGAAGAGGGGGTGTGAGAGGCGGCGGGGACACTAGTCCAGGGACACGAAGGGTCCATGGGATTGAGAGGCTGGAGAAAGGAGGGAGGTCCGTGGTGTCAAAGGGCCCCGGCAGGTGTGAGTACATGCGGAGCGGGAAATTTTCTCTCCTCAGCAGTGTCAGGGCTCGGAGCTCAGCTCTAGAAAAGTGGCACCCAGTCTACTCGAGCCTCTGGTCCTGGGAAGGGCACGAAACACCCCTGAAAGCCAGCGTGCCATACACCGTCTGTCTCCACCACCCAGCGCTGCCACTGAGCTGCAAAAACGCCGGGTGATGTGTTGATGAATCACCCTGACTGCACCCCCACCCATGATTTATGGACACAAATTTCAACATGTAAATATGTAACTTTACATGTCCTGAATTATAGTCCCTTTCATGTCTGTGTGCTCTACACCTGTGTATTCAACCAGCTGAGGACCAAAAATATTTAGAAAAAAATGGCTTCTCTTTTGAACATGTACACACTTTCTTAAATCATCATTTTTCTCTGAATAGTATGTACAAATGACTATTGAAAAATAAGGTGAATGTTTAAATTAAATGAACTTATTACAGTAAAAGAAACATTACCAAGACTGTGTTATCAAGAATTGACAAAGGTGTTTGAAGAGGGGGAATCTTTCGAGTATCTGGAGGGAGATTAGTTGCAACATTTCTTTTACTGTACTAAAAGTTTAAAATGTAAAATACTTCATATAACAGCTATTTACATGGCGTTCACATTAGTTTAGGTACTATAAGTTGTCTACAGATGTTTTAGAACTTATAGGAAGATGTGCATAAAACATTCCACCATTTTCTATAAGGGACTTGAGCTTCTGTGGGTTTGGTGTGCACAGAGGGTCCTGGAACCAAGTCCCAGTGGATTCGGAGGGATGACTGTATTATTCTTTTCACTTTCCCAAGTCACTTACAAATTGTAAAATGATTCCCATCCAGCTTCAAGGCCATGCAGAAAGAGGTGGGGTAGGATTTGGCCTCCTGCTGGGGTAGGTCTGACCCCTGGTTCTGTCATTCATCAGTTGTGTAACCTTGGGAAAGGCACTTGAGTCACTGTGAAGTGGGCCCTGTACTTCTTAAAGCACTGACAGTGACAGTATCTGGCTGCTTGGTCTTGAGGATTGCATGAGAGAATGCACGTGAAAGTGCTCAGAAAGAAGAGCCCCTGAGCTCTGCTGAAGGGCCTCTAAGTATGAGGGTCCAAGTCAGGCAGCACTTTCCTAAGTCTGGGAATGCGGGGATCAAGTGTGTCTTCATTCACCCCTCGTGTATCCTGGTTGTCTCCTTTTCTTCCAGAGCCCTGTCCACATGCATGCTACCCGCATATGCTAAACTGCAGGCCCCACACTTACTTGGGGATGTAAAATGAACGAGAGGAAATTTACAGTTATATTCTTTTTAACAAAATTTTGTATATTGATTTTGGATTATAATATATTAGAGAAAAGGTTAACTGTTTTGCATACAAATGAAACATCAGAAGCACAGTGATTCTATCATTTATATACACATAATATGAATGAATCTTAAGCATTTCAAAAAAGGTTTTTATTTAAGTGTTAGTCATTGTATATATGGAGTCTCCTCTCATTCATTCTCACTGAGATGCTCAATAGCAGACACAGGTTTTTATGGGAACTTTCTTCTATAGATAGCAGAAAAGTTTCCATAGTACTTTCTTCCTAGTTCTGAAGTACCTATGTTTTGGGAAAAAAGATCACTGTACTCATCAGAGAAAGTAAACTTTTGGAAAGTTTCAAATTTTTGTTTTACCCAGCAACCAATCAGATACTTGCTGAAATTCCATTTCGACTTGTCTGTGAGTCACCTATGGAAGGAAGAATCAAGGACAGAAATGGGACCTGGGTGGGTAGAAGAGGCAGATGCCCAGCCCTGCTGTCTGAGAGGGGCGATGACAGCAATGACTGTGCAGATGACCATGGTGAGCGGGATGATGACGGCGAGGTGCTGTCGCTGCTCAGAGGCTGGTCATTAGGAAGCTCATGATGATGGTAATGGGGAAGATGGAGATGATGACCGTGTGCTGATGTGATGGTGACTGTGGGGCTGAGAGTGGTGATGACGATCATGATGATTTTGATAGAGGCAGTGATCATGAGGATAAGATAATGGCAAAGGTGATGATGGTGGGGGTGATAGTGATGATGATAAACTGATCACAAAATAGTCCCTACAACCAGAAAATGTTTGCATGTACTTTGAGTTCAACCTGAAGTTTTACACCCTCCATGTGGGGACTTTCTCAGCAGGAAACCTCTGTGGCAGGCTGCAAAGAAGAAGAGCCAGCCAGTCTCAGTTTCTGCAGTGCTACCACAATGTTGGTAACCTTGCTCCTCCATCCGGGAGGCAGTTTCTCAGGCAACCTAGTACTTGCTCTCCTATTTCTGTTAATTATAATGTCCTTATAGTCTCCCAATGCTTCAACTACTGTGTGATTTTCCAGGCCTCTAAAGTTGCCTATTAAGTTGTAAAGCCTTTCTAAATTCTTGCCATCTGTTAAGGGCAAGACAACAAGGAGATCTAACTTGAATTAACTACTGGTTTCTAGGAGTTAACCCAAAGTTTTAAGGCTAGAGTCATTTTGCCTCAAGAGCCAGGTGCATGAGGCACTCTGGAGAGAGTGTATTTTTGGAGGAGTCAGGTCTCGAGTTGCCTTCTCCACATGCTCCCTGCTGAGCTGGAGCATCCCCAGGCTGGTCTGAGTGCTGAGAACTCACAGAACTCTTTCCTCTGGCTCTGTCGCAGTTAATTGCAAGAGGCAGGAGGGAGCTGAAGATGCCACTTCAAGTAGAAAGAAATGACAATCCAACCAGCAACTACTGGGGACTGAACTTAAATAATCTGTAGTGTGCCTGAGATGGTGATGTGTGAAATGCTGAAATCCTGCCTGTCTGCAAAGATGTCCCCAAATCCACCAGCATATTCTAGTCCAGCTCTGATCAGATCATCAGGTTCATCATTTCAGGGTTTACTAACCTAAAACTCTTATTTTGGGGGGAGTTGATATTATGGTAAATTGATAATAAGTAGTAATAGGATTTGTAAAACTGTTCAAGTGAATATTTTATTTTTAGGGGAGAATCAAAAGGAGATTGTGATAAGTGACTCATACATCAGTTCTCTAGGGTATAATGTGCAGTGGCTGCAATGATATAGGGAGAGAAACAGAGACCAAACTAAAAGCAAATGAATCTGAAAACAAGATTTAAAATCCATCACAAAGACATAAGAAAGGAAGAACATACTTTTAAACCCTAAAAAAATCGTCAAAATTTCAAACTCTCTTCAAAAGATGTGTCCCAGAGGTGTGCCGGTGAAGTGACTTACTGTTTATTACAATGTGATGTATAATATTTACCATATAATCATAGATATGACCTTTGACTGCCTTTTTAGATGATGCTGATAGTGATGCTATTGAGAGAGAGGTAAGCATGGCAGAGGCCCCATCATGTGGAGTTCACAGTAGCTTTGTGCAAACCAATGGAGGAGAGTAAGGGGAAAAAATCCCTAGCACTAAAATCCCTAGTGGCCAAGTCCTCACCAGGTGCAGTGCTAGAGAGCCAGACAACCCAGGAAGGTAGAGATGGCCGGTTCAGAGATTCCTTAGGTTTATGATAAGCTCCTTAGGTCCTCAAAGAAGGTTTTGGTAGAATGCTTTGAGCATGTCTGTGCTGGGTAGTCTCTGTGCTCATGAACATATTGATATGATGGGGAACAGTTAGTTGGTCCTGGAAACATAGTCCTCAGGTCTTCATTTAAGGGCATGGACCTTTGGCCTGGAGGTAGGATGAGGCAGGGATTTTTTTTGAGACAGGGCCTCGCTTTGTAGTTCAGGCTGACCCTGAGCTCAGCCTCAAATTCACTTCACAGCAATCCTCCTGCCTCTGCCACGAGAGTGCTGGGATTACAGGCATGAGCCACCATGCCTGGCACTGTGGTATGTGGTACCGGTTGCTGCTGGGTGTGAGTCTCCACGCCCAGTATGGTATTTGGTTCCTGGGGAATCGAACCTGGGTCCTTGCGCTTGTAAGACAAGTGCTGGAACCACTGAGTTAACTCCCCGGCCCTAGGCTGGGATTTTTACAGAGTTAACATTTTGGGGGGTCGATTGTGCTGCCCACTGACCCCATGTGTAGTCCTAGCTGGCATTTATTTTTCTAGGAAGCCTTCCTGTGGGGGCTATCATCATAGCTGGCCTGGCAGCAGCCCCTCAGAGCAAAGACCTCATCACTCGTGATCCGTTATCTACAGCCCAGCCCTCCTTAGACTGTAGCGCCCAGCACTGCACTAGTGAGTAATGGAGGACTTCCTTGTCTCTAGCTGCAAAGTGGAGCTTAGTGAATCTCTCTAAGGTGGCAATTGCAGAATTTGTTCCCGAGAGTTTATGCCTCCCTCAGGAGGTGCAAGGGATGCTGAGTAGTCTTTGAAGGCTCCTTCTGAGCAGAGACAGCAGGCGTCTGAGTTACGCTGTTCTCAGTGAGTGAAGGGGAAAAGCCAAGCATAGCTTTTGGCTGATGAGTCCACTTTACAAGCTCACCAAGTGGCTGCCTGCTCCATGCTCTCCAGGTGGGAGGAGTTGGGCAGACACCAGGCCTCATTCAGAGGCATAACTCAGGCAATAGCATCTCCTTTTTGCCTGGCATATCTACAGCAAAATGGGAAGAAAATGCTTTATTTTTTTTTCTCCTTCCGGCACCTGCCTCTTCTTAAAAGCACCGTGAAATAAAAAAGACATCTGTGCCTGGAAGTGAACCCCGGGGTGTCCGTGAGAATGTATCTGTTTGTTTTTCTAAAGTGCCAAAATTGCAAGTTAAAAACTGAGGGCTGGTGAGGCCACAGTTGGTGCTTGATGTGCAGGGACGAGGAAGTTCAGTGGACCAAAACTACCCCCAGGGGAGCCTGGGAAGTCTGGGCCAGGGCCCGGGCTCTTGCTGTCCTCACTCAGCCCTCTCCTGACTCCCGCTGGGGACCTGAGGGCCAAGGAAGAAGCTGATAAAGCAGGTCTAGTCCTAAATGTCTCGCAAGATTTTTCCTCCCACATTCTGAGACTGCATCTTCATGATGCCAAACCTTTTGAGAAGATGGAGAGCTGATTCCTAGTAGCTGCCTGTTGGGAAATGGACCAGATTTCACTATTTTGTAGGGAAAGATTGTCTCCTTATAGATCCGGGCTGATGGGTGTTTCCAGGGAAAATGGAATCAGTGCTATGTTGGTTTTCTGGCTTTCTCCCACCCCTCGTGGGCTCACCAGGGCCTGAACAGGAGGGCTCTGTGTGCTTCTCATATTGCCCAGGCCACCCTCGCTCTCTTGCCTTTCTGGGGACAGTTTAGTTAATGTGTCCCCTGCTCTCATCCTCAATTGGCTTAATTTTCCAACTTGCTTCTCAAAAGATATGAAAAGGCTTCCCTTATGAAGAATCTCATCCAACCACTCTCCACGGCTGAGAAGAATGAGGGCAGAGGGAGGTCTGTGTGAGAAAGGAGAAGGAATTTCATTGGCCCAGCAACCAATCTGAGGGTTAGAGAAACAGGGTTAAAAACACTACCATTCTCCCCCATATCTTTTTTATTTTTGATGTAAGTACCCATGACAAGGCTGGAACAGTGGATACTACATACATATTCATTTTTCCTGACTTTGCTAAGTAGGGCACAAATGTAGCCTCTATCAGAAGAGTGAGAGGCCAAATCAACACTTTAATGACTGCACTGTCTGTTTTTCTGTTGGTGATTTCCTGAGCACAGAACTTATTGATGTTTCACTGCCTTTACTGGAATCAGATCCTTCATCAAATACATATGCTTATTTTAATTTTATATATTTATTTATTTTTAGGTTTTTTTTTTCTTTTAGGTTTTTTGAGACAGGGTCTCGCTTTTTTGTGGTTCAGGCTGGCCCTGAGCTCAGCCTCCAACTCACATCACAATCCTCCTGCCTCTGCCTCCCGAGTGCTGGGATTACAGGTGTGAGCCACCACGCCCGGCACTGTGCTATGTGGTACTGGTTGCTGCTGGGCATGAGTCTCCAAGCCCAGTATGGTATGTAGTTACTGGGGATCGAACCCGGGTCCTTGCACTTGCAAGACAGGCGCTGGAACCACTGAGCTAACTCCCTGGCCCCTATTTTTAGTTTTTTGAAACTGGGTCTTGCTTTGTATTTCTGGCTGGTCCTGAACTCAGCTTCAAACTCACAGCAATCCTCCTGCTTCTGCATCCTGAGTGTTGGGATTATAGGCATGAGCCACCATGCCTACCATTATGGTTTGTGGTACTGATTTCTGGTGAACGTGGGTCGCCATGCCTGGCATTGTTGTATGTTGTTACTGGGGATTGAACCCAGGCTCTTGTGCTTGCAAGGCAGGCACTAGAAACATGGAGCTAAATCCCTGGCCCTTTAATTTAATTTTTTTTGGTAGAATATTTAAAATTATTTTTTTATGTGGAATAAAAACCACAAAATGTTGACTGTGACTCTACCTAAGTGATAGAAATTATACATACAGTGGTACTTTGGTCCATGAACTTAATTCTTTCTACGATTCCGATTGCATACTTAATTGGATGGGAAATGAGTCAAATTCAGTAGTTAGGTTCAATGTTGACCTTAGAGGTTAATTTGATTTGGTTCTCATCCAAATCAGGTTGTGGCCAGAATCATGAAAAGAATTAAGTTCATGAACTGAGGGACCACTGTACATATATTTACTTCATTGCCTATATGGGAATATTTTCCTAGGCTTCCTTCTAGAAAGTCTGGGAGTTTTCTAGAAAGAGTGTGAGTAATGAGTGTATGTGTGTGTGGTATATAAATATATACAAATAGATATCTAAGAGAAAAATGTATGGAAATAGCACCACTAATACAATTCCATAACAACATTTAAGGAGAGGAGGTATGAGCTCATGCCTTTGACACTTTCTCTTATAGTGTGGAGATGCTGTTATCATTAACATCAGAGTGTATGCCCTCCTGGCCCCCAGTCCTGCAACAGTGTGGCCGCTGTGCTCGTGGAGAGGACTTGACTCCACCGACTGACTGCAGTAGAACAGATCCTGCTCAAGGGCTCAGCAGTGGAGACTTGTAGATAACCGAGGGCAGCAATCTTGCTGGGCATCTCTTGAAGCTGGCCTTGTTACAAAAGCTGAGTTTTATTTTCTCCAAAGTTGTAAATGAAGTCAAACAGAGCTAGTTTGAATTTGCACCCTATGTAATTCTCATTTGCCATATTCATTCTATTTTCCAGCCTGGGATGGAAGGACTATTTGACCTATTAAAACAAAGCAGAGAACTATAGCAATTAAATAGCTAATTTTAGGCCTCAAACTACTTTTCTACCAATGATCTGGGCATTGCAGACTAAGATTGTGGAGCTATGATTATCTAGTTAATTGCAGTCTACTTCTAGCATCTTCGAGCTGTGGCTGCCTGCACACAAGGCTCCTGGGCCAAGACAGCCTGGAATAGGCTCTAGACGGAGAGCAGCCTGGTGCTGTTTGCTGTTTACAAAAGGCAAATGTGGGTTCTCTTACGGTCTGTGGTAATCTCGTAGGGGGAGTTGAGTCTTGCATCTCCGCAGGGTGATGTGTTCACATAGAGATGGAAGAGGATGTTTTCTCGAAGTCTGTAGCCTCCCTCCTTTAAGCGCACAAATATTGATCGTTCTGAGTCCTCTCGTCGCTTGCTAGGGACACAAAAAGGATCTCAGTCATTTATTATAAAGTCAAGCAGAAGGACTTAACCAGGTGAACGCATTTGTCCTGTTTTGTAGACTCGTTTCCCAGCTGCCCCCTTCTTTACACTCAGTTCTGTGTTTGCCCCTTAGTGGACACTTCTGCAGTTTGCTGTAAAGAAACCACATGAAGGCAAACGCAGGTAGCAGGAGTCCTGCTGCTCACCCTCTCTTCACATTTACATTTCAAGCTTATCCTTTGCAGAGCCAATAGCTACGATTTACAAAATTATTATCCTGTGGATTTGCAAACAGTCCATGTGGCAGTACCATTCAGGGGACTATTGACTCCACAGTGTTGGCTAGCAGCATGTGTACTTGTGTGTTAACCAGAGAAAAGGAATCTTAAAAGTGTGGCTGGAGCCAGGTATGTGGCTCCAGCCACATATGTGGCTGCATATGCCTGTGATCCTGGTACTCTGGGAGGCTGAGGCAGGAAGATTGCAATTTTGAGCTCAGCTTGGGTAATGCAGTGATTTAGCAAGACCCTGCCTTAAAAAAGAAAGGCAGGTGGGTAGGTGTGTGGGGAGGGAGTGCTGGGCTCAGCTACCTGCATGGGTAGATGGGAAGAGCAAGCAGTGAGGAATCTACCCTGACTCTGCACCCAACTCTACCTGGGGTAGATCAAGAAGAAACCAAGTCTCTCACAAAGCTCACAGGGATCTGTGCCTTTGGCTCCTCCAGAAACGCCCTTGCAGCCCCTTAAAATCAGACTTGAGGGCCCTGCCGTGGTTGAAGAGGGGAAGTGTGGCAGTGGGCCCTTGTGGTGCATATCCTCTAGAGTTTGCTCGTCCTGGTTTCCTGCAGTCTGCTTTCTGTTGTCTTCGCTTGTTCTGTCCCACTGTTGAGGGATGCTGTGTTGCCAGGTGTTGCTGGGCTCTGAGACCTCACAGGCAGCACAACAGATATTTTCTCCCAAGGAGACCTGGGAGTGACTCCTGGCCTTCCTGCTTCTGAGCCTTTGTTCCTTAGGCTGCATCCACAGTCCAAGATGGTAGAGTATTCCAGGAGGTTCCAGGCTTTTGTTGCCCTGGATGGTTCCCTAGTCCCCTTGTGTGGGTCAAGGGTCAGGGGTCAGGAGTCAGTTGTTTTTGAACACTCCCCACCCCCAGGCCTATGGCACAGAACCCAGCATGCAGCCAGCTTGTGGTAAATGGCAGCTCGATGGCCTCTGTGACACAAGTAGGAGGTTGGCATACTTGGAAATGCTGCCAGTTGAACAGTTGGAAGAAATCTTTTCTCTCGAATTTGGAGAGATTTCCAATGCTGGCTGCCCCCTGAGTAGGCTTCCTGGATGAATGTCCAGTATCTCAGGCAGCAATGTCGTGTTCAGAGGCTCAGAGAAAATGAAGTGCATTAAGATATTGGTTTTATTCAACTCTGTTTGGGATCTATTTGAGCTTTTCTTCCTTCATATGGCTTCTGCATATCTAATGGCCATGAGTAAGGTGCTCACTAAACGCCCCCTGAAATCCTGTGAGTAGTGGATCGAGGAACTGCTGCAAAGGGCCTGAGAAAAGGCAGGGGAGGGTCACTCTGGTGAAGATATAGCAATCATACTGCTGTGACTAAACAGCCCAGCCAAGGAATGCGTTTCAGGTGTCAAGTGTTCAAACTGACCTGCCTTTCTGTTCCTGTTTAATGTCTTAGCAAAAGCTGCCAGCCCAGGTGGCAGCCTGTTTCTTTCCCATGGCCAGAGCAAGCTGCCATGAGATGCTGGCAGTTCCAACACTGGAGCTCGTGTCTTACACCTCATTGGCTTCTTCCAGGCAGAGCACCCTTATCAAGCTGTACTTGGAGGTGGAGCCCAGAAACAGGTCTCTCAAAACCTGTCATGAGCCACTTTGAGCACATTTCTTAGGGACCAGGTATAGGGCATGGGACACACTTGAGAATGTGGGAGTGGGAGGGTAGACTCACTCAGGAGGGCTGCAAGGTACTGAGTACCATTAGCTTCTATGCAGTGTGGTTGAAAATTAATGTAATGTTTAATTAAAAAATATTACAGTGAAAGACATATCTCTATTCACCTCCCTCAAATACTCCTTACTTTCAACACATTTATCCCATTGTTCTTGCCACTTTCTGATGCCATTCTGAAAATTTTTCTTGGGAATCTTCAGTTGTGTTGTCATGGCTGCCTCAATTTCTGAATTGACACAAAATGTTTACCTTTCATGATTATTTTGACTTGGTGAAGAGTCAGAAATCATCTGGTTTTAGATCTGGTAAAAAAAGTGAGGGAGGATACAGCATAATATTTTATGAGCCTTTCTGTTGGATGACACTCAACAGCATATATATATATATATATATATATATATATATATATATATATATATGTCTGTCTTTCTGTCTGTATATATGTATATATATTACCATACCTCATAAAGACACTCATTAAAGAGAATTTCCAGAACTGCTTCAGAAAGTAACAAGAATGGTGAGGTAAGTGTGTTGGAATGAAGAGGGAGTTTTTGCAGGGGGGAATAATGGC